>QVIK01000550.1:0-35127 GCA_003957845.1 Oidium heveae
GCCTGAGGCCATGATCCCTACCGGCTCCGCCGGTCTTGAACCCAAAGTGGACGTAGGGCTTGTGCCTAGGACCTTAAATAGAATAAATAAACCTCTGAAATCATTTATATATATATATATATACAAATATATATTTTTAAATTCGTTCGCTTCCATTGGTTGGATGATCACTTACAAATCAGTTCAGGTGCATGATTTAAGCGAAAGTGGCCGGCAGGTGGCTGATCGGACCCGTGATACCTCGACTTATTTATTTTCCGCTCCAATCTCCAAGTCTGCATATCTGGTTTCAAGTAATTTGAGCCATTCTGTGCTGCATAATTGCTTTTCTTCAACTCCACTATAGTGTCTATACGGTAAGTAATGACACTTGCATGAGGGACAGGGGTCGGCATGGGGCTTCGCTTCTAATAGGGAATTTATACTTTCATTAACTAACATTGGAATGATCTACATCTAATTCATGAAAAAAAAAAAAAACACTAAAATTCTTTATGTGAGAAAGTACAGGACGGTAACAAATTACAGTCTCCTTTTTTGCTCAAATAATATCATGAAAGAATTAGGATGCACATCCCATCCATTCGGCTGATCATTCCACATTTTTGATTGGCCAATAGAATAAACTTCTGATTGGCTTAAAATCTAGAGAATGTTGTTCGCCACCTGACTAACAAGCCATCACTTTCAGGAGACGCGATTCCACTCCATCCTACGTTTTGCAACTAGCTATTATGATCTGATACAACTGTTTAGGACTCTAGTGGTATTGATGATATGTTCCATTCAAGGTTTCGTTCTTCATTTCTGCACGTGATAGGTATCACTACTGTCTAATAGACGTTTACGCTTTGTCATAACAGCTCTCACTCATCACCCAGGAAACTATTGTTCTCTGAGTGATGAGGCAACTGGATCCTGTATATGAGCAGTGGCCAAGCTCAGGATGTTGTTGCAGGGTATGGGAAGAACGGAACGACAACCAACATATGAAATGGACTGGGAGATTGCTCTTATGAAAGCCCTTGCACAAATATTTCCGCGAAGCAAAACGTTGTTATGCAGATGGCACACCAACAAGTATATTTTCGCAAAGCATTATAAATCCTCCTCCCTGGAAGACTTTATAAGTTCCATTAACGCGTGGAATCAGCTTGTCTATTCTTAAGCCGAGGAGATCTACGAAATGCGACTCAATGAATTGCAAGGTATGGCCTCGGAAAATGTGATTTACTAGCTGGAAACAGCCTGGCTTCTGCACCGAGATAAGCTCATAGATGCTTGGATGCACGGGGTACAACATTTGGGCACAACAACACATCATGGGATGAGAGTGCTCTGCCCATGCGGCTCTAAAGTGATAGATACAGCATTTTTCTAGTAAATTTAATGAAAGTCCACATCTTACGCATTCGTGGGATCTTGAATCCAATTTTTGATTCTGGACAATACAGTTGATGTGTTGGTGGTGAACTCAGCTAGCAGTCTCGCTTGTGTTTGTCAGTTCCAAGGAATACAGCTGAGGACCGCCAGAGAACAATCATCTTCAGACATGCGAATTAGTCCAATTTTTGACAATTTTCTTGGCAATATGTCCAGGGAGAGGCTAATCAGTGCGTAAAAGCAGTAATACCTGCGAAACATCGATTCTGCTACCGGCAAAGGATATAGAAGCCTTTTCAGCTCAAGCAAGAGGCATTCTATCTGCCATCAACTTAAAGAACGTCAGACCCTACCTGAGATGACTGAATTTGGCGATCATTAGTGGCTTGCAGTCCTGGTCCCCCTCCGATGGCAGCACCAAGGGAATTCTAGAGAATTGAAGTCGTCCTAAACTGGATCTTGAGACAGTACCTCAATGAACTTTCTACTTATTGACAGAAAATGATCGTGAAAAGCTTGGAGACCTTGCCAAAAATAGGGGAATTTGCCGATCCTGTACATACTTAAGTTTGAGGGATACCGGCATCGACTCGGCGTATTTATTAGAACACGATGAAACTACTGTAGCACTGTATTGTCGAAAATGCCATATCCGCAAAGATACAGGTCATAATTCGCGAAAATTTCGATAACGCGAGCAGCTCATATAGAGCCATCACTGCTTCAGATATCCATATTGATCACAGCCTTTTTTTATGCTAATTCTCTTAATTTAGTAAATAATACTTAGATAACTACTGTTTATTTCTTATTATCAGATAAAACATGCGTCCTCCCATTTTCACTACTATCTGTCTCGTACCCATCCATCCATCCATCCACTCACTCGCTCGCTTATTCTCAGTAACACCTTTTTTTTGTTACAACACTTTACAAGTTCAAATTCGTACACTTAACGACAAGTTCGCAACATATTGGCCGTTGCCTTAATTTACTAGTTTCGTAGATCTTATAAGATATTATTTTTGCTCTATGTGGCTCCAATACTGTTTACTTCTTCCAAACCGTAATTCTGTATTTTGGAGGTAGAAATCCAATGTCATTTGGGTTCTAAACGATTACATCAGGACAAATTTTATCTTGGCAAGAGTGGCAAATCTTAGGTATCAGTAGGTAAATCATACATTGAACATTTCATTGGGGATATACGAATGTTCTTCTTGGAGGTGATTTTTTAAATGAGAATAAAGGGCATGCAGGTTAATGCGATTGACCGTCATAGAGCGTTATTGGAAGGGGCCGAAAATCTGGACTAAAGGGGGAGGTACTTATAGTGAGGCAGCTGATGGTGTTATATTTGCAATGGTGGGGTGGTTGCAGTCATGAAAACCTCGATTACTCTTTGAGGATTTATCGGGTAGAAATGAGGAGTACTCCGGGAACATTACGGTGTATATTATTCCACACAGCTGATGGTAGAGAGGGGAAGACAGCGTCGGTGTCCATCTCGTTATAGGGAGAAGCGGAGTATGCATTAAAAATCATGTTACTTGGGATACACCATAGAGCATGGCTGTTGATGATGCTTTGTAATGTGATATACAGATATAACGCGCTGAGGGCTGGGTAGAGGAGCAAGAGATGGGGGAAGATTCATATTAAATCTCCTCAAGATTAGAATAGAATTCAAGAAGAGCCTATTTTATTGTTTAAAGAAGTTATCAAATCTAAGAAATATTTTAGTTAACTTTAATAATATTGTTATGAGTTAAAGCTCATCATCCGAATCAGCTTCTGAACTATGTATTGGTTTCAACCCTTTGGATGGTGTAGCTGACGTGTCTTTCCTGGGGAAGGGTAATTTTCTTTTGGGAGGTAATTTTACTTCTTCAGCCATAGAGACTGGCGATGATTCTCGAGCTTGATCAATTTTTGATTCGAAATTTGGTTTGTTTACCGCTACCGATACAAAAGGGAGTTCTTCATCGGTTTCAGTTTCAGTTTCCACTGGTGTTTCTTTAGAGTCTTTGTTACAATCCTCAAAGACTATATTTTCCAAGTCGTCGTTTCTTTCGGAATCTATTTCAAATTCACTGTCACTTTTCACTTGGGTAACTTTACGTTTCAATCGTTTTGGTGGGTCAGCTTTTTTAGAGGGCAAGTCTGTCGTTTTATCTTGTCCTAGATCAAATGACTGTCTCTCAGGGTCAGGGATCCGATCCCCCATAGAATCTGATTGAAGTCTTCTATATTGGTCCCTAATCTTCGCTTTTTTTTCATTCAAGAGAAGAGCAAATTTCTCTAATAGTTCATTTTCATGCTCCCTCTTTATTTTAGTCATTTTATTAAGAGTCTCCTTCAGTTTTTTGATTTCATTATCTTTTATTGCTACAATCGACTTCAACATATTCAGTTCGGATAAAGACTTATCTCGTAACTTAATGATAGTATTACACCAGTCAAATAGAGATATATCCAATTCATCCGAGAGCAGGGTTATATCACCTAATTTTTCCTAATATTTCATTCATTAAAAAGAGATGTACTTGTTAGATATGCAAAAACATGGTAGAGCTCCTTACTACAATAAGTTCAGCTTTCCTCTGAATTGTCAGGATAAGTGAGTCAGATTTGACCTTAGCTACAGCATAATACTTCTCTGCGAAACTTGCATCGAGATTTGTAGCAGCAGCAGCAGTACCACCGAAACTCTCCTGTAAAAAAATCGAAGATAAAATGTGATAGACTGAGCTCTGACTTGGTCGTTGGACGTTACCTCTCCACGCAATACCAGACGGATTAATGCCATTTTCGACTTTTTTATATAATTAGAATAAGAAAGTAAATCAACATGAAAAGAGAATGTTTAATCCTATTTTACAATCTGTTCACTTACTCACACCCCATTAAAAAATTAATGAGATGCTTCTGAGTGATTAAAATAGGAGGAAAGTAATTTGAAATAGAATAGACAAAAAAATCTTGTTTTCATACTTGTCACCGAATATACATTCTCTCCTTCGCTCCCGATCAATTTTATTCGACCCAGTGGATCATCTTCTCTTAATCCATAGGTTACGTGAACAAGAACAAATTCATACCCTTCTTCGCCGCTACAAGGGATTCTAATCAGGTTATTGCTGTTCATGGCCCAATGCTCAACTCTCAAGAGAAAATTCGCGAGAATTTATCTGTGAAGAGATTAAAATCCATTTTGTGTTTTGAATCTTGAAGATAAACCGAAGAAATGGGAGCTTTTTCAAAACAAATAGCAGGGCTTAAACGACTGGCCCATGTCCATAATATATTTCTTAGGAAAAGATATACTCTTCAAGCTCCCATGTGCAATGGAATTAAAAGATACGACAGTAATTGTACAATAATATACGATTTATTATAGGTAACTCTAGTATACTTCTTAATTCTGGTGTTTGATGACCACGATGAAAGTCAAATTACAGTGTTACAATTAACCTTGTGTGCTTCCTACACAAGTACCAGAAGGTTAAAATTTAGGTCCTCAAGATTTAGATAAAAAATTAATCAGGAAATTTCGGCATATCATGTTAATGAGACTAAAAATTGAGAAGTTTATCAAATCAAGTGATGTTAGTCAAAATATATAACTGTTAAGATTGTAAGAATTTAACTAGATATCAACAGCAGTTGGTTGCATCAGAGATTGATGAGATTGAAAAAATGGGATCATGTGACATAGGGGTGGACCACAAAAAGCAGGTGGCTACTAGTCGCGCTCCATAGCAGGCCGCCTTCCTCGAGGGAACTTGATGCACTTGAGAGGCGACTTCTTTTATCCCGATTAATTATTGACGTTTCTTGAAATTTCTTTTTAAGGAATCTCAAATTTTTAAATCAATCATTGAGTATTGATTTGCAAACTTGCCCCAAAGGTACGATCTTTTAATGTCAGATACGGCACTGTGAGCCCATATAGAACTTTGAAGATAATTTAAGCTTTTGAATCTAAAATAGTTTTGAATAAAATGTATTAGATCTTGGAAGTCCATATTGATAGTGTGATAGTTGATAATAAGTGGAAGTAGATGTAGAAGTTAAAAGTTATAGCCTCTCATAATACATCGATCTCTCAAGAGAAAGGCGGTCCGTTCAGATTCTTCACTTTCATCAACTGCCAACCACAAACTCTAACAATCCCTCCTTAAAAAATTGAAATTGAGTAAAATCAATATTCTATCCAATGTATCAGGCTCTCGATATTTAGCTTTGTCATAGTTCTTCAGATATTTGAGTTATGAGTGTGAAGAAAAATTGGTGTCCAACTAATAAAAATTCAGTAGGTTTTATCGGTGGGTATTGATTTAAATAAAGACTCATAAGGATACGTTAAAATAATAATACTTCATCAGGAGCTGTTTAATTTTCACTTTATTAATAGATTCGAACAAAATTATGTGGCAATGTAAGATTTTAAAGACGAAGGGGGTGAAAAGTTGGCCGCTTGGACGGAAAGCTGAAGATGATGAAAAGAATCATACATTGAGCCATGAACTTGATTACGTACTGATGTCGAAATTACCAGTGATTTATTTTCTATGGCGCTTTGATTGAGTGGCGGGTATATGGACATTAATGCGAATCTTATGGCTTCGGTTCCATATATTGGGAGGATTTTACTTCGAGGAATCTTCACACTCGATGAAAGAAAATTTTCAATTAAGATAAATTTTACATATGTGCAGGAGATTGTCGCATTGGAAGTGAGATAGAATATCGCACATAGAGTGAAGCAACAAATCTAGAATCGGTTTTACGCTAGATTGATTTTGAAAACAGTGGTGAGAAAGCCCCGTCTCACGGCCAAATTTATAACTAATCTTTACTTCATTAGTATGTTAGATCTACAAATAATGACCTATTAAAGGTTAATTATCGCAACGGCGTTCTCTGTATTCTGCTAGCTAACATATAAATCTCGACTCTATGTAAGACACCTCCGCGATTTCCTGTGTACTGAAATGCGGCATGGCTCTACTATATTTGAGAAAGCCGTCTGACAATCTTAACGCTAAAACGGAATGAGACTTTAATACCACGCAAACCATCCTTTACCTGAGGAAATGAGCGACCTGCACGGCCAGTTCTGGTACAGTCAGTTGACTCACTCATAAGGTTAATGTGAGCCTGAAGTGTGCTCACATAAATAGATAAATGTTTGTACATGATTTCAAGCGGGTAGAGTATATAAGTCACACATGAATACACGTTATCAATCACTGGCTTAACGTTGACTTGAAGTTTGGGGATTACGCATTATTTGTAGGCAAGAATGAGGCTATTTTAAACATTTCGTAGATATGTACTCTCTTTAACCCTTTTGAATAGTGTGCTGTACAATTTTCAAACGACTACAGTTATATGATGTGATCTATACTTGTGGGTCGCAATATATAGCCGTGATTTTTCATCTTCATTAAGGAGAATGGAAAGAGTGCTGTTTCTGACTTTACTAAATGCAAGAAAGTATAATCAACCCTAGGCAATAAGTGGATCACTCTAATAACAAGGGCTTTATTGTTCCCACTTAACTTACACATTATGCATGAAGGAAGACAGCGCGAAAGAAGGGGCTGAATATATACTCGAGTTCAAATCTTTTGCAGCTAACCAGCCACGTTCAAGCAAGCGTGCTACTAAGGTTGGTGTGGCTAGGAGGTTATCACAGCCATCAATTTCACTAAGCAGATTGAATAAGTAAATTCTTAATGTCAATTTGGTGGCTGAACTCCGGAGCTTCAACCCCAACTTTCGGATTTCAATATAGAATCCGAAATTTTAGCTTAGATCTGGATGAAGAAATCAAGGGATATTCTTATAGTTAACTGATACACGTACTATCGTTCAATTTTCTTCCAATTGTTGTTTTGACACGACAACTAAGACAGAACCTACATACATTTTCACGTGACTAAATTGCACCCCAATTTTCATAACATAATCCGGAGCGACCTTACCCGCACCTCGCAGCATCGCAGCCATACTGTCTAATTGGAATTTGGAGGCCTATTAAAATTTTTGCTAAAGTTTAAAGGAAAAAGGATTGTTCAAAATATAGGTGATCCAACTTGTTGAGTTTAATGAATCTAACTTAATAAACCATAATCAACACTAACAATTTCAGTCGCGAACAAGCGCGACTAATTCCACATTACCATCAGCTCTACCTATGTTTTCATCTAATCACTACTTAATGTCCATCAAATACCAAGATTCAGAAAGCCATGTGTAACTGGGCTCTGTAGGTGTACGTACGACTGGTAATATTAATTCGCAGAAATTTATTTATTTGCTCATCATTAATTCTTTAATTCTTTTTAACGCGAGCGATAATTCTTTAAGACATGATCAACGAAATTCCAACTATGGATCACTCTACGTTGGGATTACAGAAAGGAATGACCATGGAAGTAATTGAAGATTGGGATGATGATGATTTGGACATTGAAGGAGATGATTTTGCATTCCGAAGCGCGTCTCTGGCTACATCGGTGACAACTACTCTATCTAATCGTAGGGAATCGATGTCATCTCACATGTCGGTTCGCTCTGATATGGATTCGAATAATGGTGACGAAGAGAAACAAGTGAATGTACTTGGAGATGATGAGCGCTCTACGAGTGAAGCAATAGCCACGGCAAATCTAGCTGGTATACCCATACCTCATAATACTCCCTCGTCAGCTTTAATAGGCGGTACCATAAAAAGACTTGGTGGAAAAAAAACAACTAAAAGTATTCAAGATGATTGGGACGACGGAGACCTTGAATTCACAGGAGAAAGTGAACTAAAGGTTAAAATACATGAAGATGCCTTTTTTCCTGAGTCTTTAAGACAGTTTAGTGGGCCTAGCTCAACACAAAGCAGTCCTGCCCGACCACGGAAGTCAGCATTGGGCTCACATCTAAGGCTAAGATCAAGTCAAGCTCTAAATACACTTCTTGATCAGTACATGGGTAATGAAAACGAAGATTACACAAGAGAGAATGTGATTACAGTTTCCAAAAATCGTAAAAATCCAAGGCTACTACCAATTGTCACCTCGCCTACACTTTACAAGAGACAGCAAGCTCTAGAATTTGAAGATTTTGAGCAGGATTTTCAGCTTCCTCTTAATGATGGGCCATTAAGACTTTCTATAAAAAAAGATATGCCAAAGACACCTAATAGTATACAGGATGAGTCCGATGAATGGGGAGAAGGTGGAAGTCTAGGAACGAGGCATGGAGGCAAGAGAGATAGGGCATCCAATCGTGGCTCTTCAGTAACTGCTATGAGTCCTAGTGTATCAAGTTCCCTAACACTAGAGAGCGAAGACGAAGGTCTTGAAGGTCTCCTAATTCCTAATGATCCAATTCAGTTTAGGGAGATCTTGAACCAAAAACAACGACGTCAAGATGACATTCACAATATCGAAGAAAATTTACCCATTTCTGAATCTAAAGATGATTTCTTCTCGGGTCTAGATATTGGATTCGGAGATATATTTGATTCTAGAAAGCGCACAATGAATCGAAATGTTAAAGTCAAGACAACTCGTCAGGCGAGCCCCACTCGTCCTAAAGCTGCCGTCTCCTTAACTTTCACTAGCAGGTCTACAACTTCAGCCACGTCACGAGTTCCTCGACCAGTTGGGACTTATGAGCGAATTCCTTCATCTCTTGAATCTGTACCTGAAAGTGGTGGTCCTATATTAAATCAAAACCATAGATTTCACTCTAGAAATGGTCATTCATCACATCCATCAATTAGTAGTACTACTACTCCCTCAACACCATCAAGTGGTATAATTCCTCCATCAACACCACGCAGACGAGAACTTGTGTCCAAAACTTCATTAAATACTCTTCATCAAGAACCAACCACTACGAGCGCTCAACTACTGAGAGTAAAACGATCTATGCCAATAATTCGTTCTTTTCAAACAACGAGTAAGCCATCTACAAATCAACGCTTTGAGAGACCACCACTTTATTTTGATAATAATCGACCACTCTCTTTTTCTCGGCCAAAGACTCCTGTGGAGCGTGTGCGAGGCACTGAGTCTATCCCAAGTTCTAACAAGTTACATCAAACACCCTTCTTACCTGCTGGAGCCTCCAACGCACAGTCTCACCATATTCTCGCAAAACACTCTCAAAATCTTCGTCACCACAATTTCGAGTCATCAAATAACACATTAGAGCGGCACCTTTCATCTCGAGCAGTATCAAGATCAGTCATAGGTTCATGTAGTCCCCATCGAAAAGGGGCTGATGCCCTTGCCCGAGAGGCTACATCAAAACGGCTTCTAACAAAGCCAGTCCGAGGAAGACATTTCGGAGATGGATGTGAGCTAGACGCATTTGATGATCTGCCGACATCTCGAGAGTCTGAACAAAAATATATCAAAGAACCAGTTACTCGTGGGCCTTATAGACCTAACCTTTGTAAAAAAACTGTGGACCAGGATACAAAAGCATTCTCAAATCACGTATCAACGTTTATAACCTCAAAACAGTCAAGAGATAATTTACCTCGATTCGCACGAGATACAACCGCAAGCCGTTTAGCAAGGGAAAATACTATAGCACAGCGAATTTCCTCATCTAAAGGTGCACCCTCAGCTACACTAACAAACCAATGGAAAGCAAAAGTTAATGCATCTACAGGCTTGAGCTCCTGTAAAGTTCGATTGACTAAGCCAAAGAAAAATAAAAGAATACCTCAAAAGCCCCAACTTATTAAGCCGCTAGGAAATTGTAATAACCCCAAATGTAAGTTAGCCTCTTATTCTAACCTGAGGTGATTTTTCTAATCTTAACTAGCAATTAAAGGAATGTACTATAATCCGTATACATATCGATGGGAAGGCAACGAAAGTGATCTTTCTCATTTTGATTTACCCTCTTCGCCGTCTACTTCCTCCATCCCATCTATAGCACACAGAGAAAATCGACAGAACTATCGAGAAAAAGAGACATTGACTCCCCGCCCAGCTTTAATACAGCACGTTAAATCCATACATAATGTCCAGATCGTTGGAGGAATGGTCTTCGACCCTCAACGAATGTGCTGGCTAAAAATTTCATCTAAGAGAAGGAGAGATAAAAATTCTTCAGATGATTTCACGAACAGCATTGATTCATTTGACGATGAAGAGGATGTTTTTAAAGATGTTCCCGATCTTGAAGACAGTCGACCCTGTGATTCTTCATCAGGTGGCCTAAATAACGATAGCTATAGAGAAAATTTCCTAGTGGGAGAGGAATTCGATGTTGGTCCAGAGTTCATAAAAAGACAAAGGGAAGAAGAAGAACGCTGGAGACGGAAAGTAGAGAAGTGGATACAAGCGGAATTTGATATAGACCGTAACAATTCAGATTGGCGATGGAATATTCGCAATTTGATAATGAACCATGAGTTTTAGGGATATTTTTTTTGGTATAGGCGAATCATGTATGCCTTTTATTACTAGGGAAATATATTTATATAATCTAGGTGGATCTGGCTGGGTGACGGGTCACCCTCTCGACTTACAATAAAGTTTAAAAAGAGATTGGCAAGATTCACCATATTTTCTTGATAACAACAGGAGCACCTACTAAGCGGGTAGGGAAAAATTATGAAAATTTAAGGTCTTTCATTCCTCCTATGATCAGGCAGACACTAAAGTATAACAATACATATCTGGCTGAAATAGGTTGGAAAGTAGAGGAACTAATCTGGATATGTGTTGTAGTAAGGCAAATAAGAAAAGGAGCATACAAGTAATCATATGGGAGAGAGCATCACTACGACACAGACAAACTAAAAAATAACAACAATAACAACACCAACAATACAACGAAGCTGTACAACAACACGACATGTCTCCTCTTATTACAAACATATCCACACAAACATGGAAACAGTCTTTCTCGGTCACTTTCTCTATCTTTTACTTCCTTTGTTATTCTTTTTTTCAGTTACTTGTCGCTGGGACAAATCTTATGACACGAGTTCAATGATTCATGAATTATGATACAAAAGATTATATATTTTTTCTTTTAATATTATACTTTGGACCTTTTTTATGTAAATTATCCCTTTTTTTTTCTCTTTCTTTTTCATTTTGTTTTTTTTGGCATCTCTCCATAGTCTAGGGTAAAAACATCAAGATAAAAAATATATAATTTATTATAGGTACTAACCATTAAACGTATTTTTTGGGGCATTTGATGAAAAAAAATAATAAACACGAATGTAGGTGAATGTGACGCAAAAGATCACTGAATATGAGCACCAAAAATCCATCATTGAAATTTTCTCCCCATTCGTAAACAATTCCTTTTTGTTATGACATGATTTTTTCCCATATGTTTATCAACTCCAAGGCCTGCTTACGTTAAAGCAGTAATAAGCATCACACCTCTGAAATATATATATATATAAATTATTTTTGATCTGTTTGAATGGATGAGGTAAGTATAGATAATAGAGGATTTGTTTGGTTAAATTAGTTTTTATTTTCAATAAAAGATAGATGAGGTAAGGGCTTTATGAAGAAATTTTTTTTTTTCTCCTAAATTCCATATAGAATGGTCTTTTCGATGTCAAAGGAGAGGTTGAGATGATGTGTTTTGGAAAGGCCTCTCTTCTGAAAGACTTGATTATTAAGTGATCAGATGAGATGATAGGAGTCTTCTCTATGTTTTTTTTAAAAAAAAAAAAGGAAAGCTTCTTTTTGCTTCTTCTTTGTATTTTCTACTTTCAAGATCTGCTTTTGTACATAGAATTTTATTTTGGTATTGAATAAGTATTATGATTGAATACTAAATGAATTTTCGAGCTATTCGGGCTTAGATTTGTATGAAACTTGCACTATAGATTTGGAAATTTTAACATTATGTATACATTTATCTATTTATTACTACGTCGCGTAAGCTCCCCTAAACTTTCTGTTTTTCGAGCTGGATGCCGCTCCATGCTTACAGGCATGCCATTACTGAGCCTCCCTATATCGTGGCTTACCCCTACACGAGGAGCTGAACTCAAATTTGTTGCTTGAGAAGCCATGGTATTGATTTTTGGACTAGGTTTATGGCCCAAAATATTTGCATTTAGACTGGTTTTTCTTCGTGCCAAGCTACTCTCATAAGGTTGTAATACTGAACGACAATGTCGATCATACTTCTCTAATTCCTTTATTCCATATCGAATCAATATTTGCATATCCTGAGCTAACTGATCTGTTATCTGTCTCATACTCCGATGGGTAGTTGAGGCAGATCCACTATTCATCTCAACATCATTCCTTTGCCTTGGTTTTTGTGGAAGTGGGCGATAAGTTTCATTAAAGCACGTATCTGGACGTAGTTCGTAAACATATCCGGGTTTATGGGGAGCCCTAACCCGGCGGAGCATCTCTTCCATTTCAAGTCTTTCCAGTCTTTCTCTTTCTTTTTCTTCTTTCGCTATATATTTATCTTGATGAAATTTTAATTGTTCCAATTCGTTCCGTGCCTTTCGTTTCACCTCCTCAATTTGGTCCAAGATAATTTCAATCATCCTTCTCCGCACCACATCTTGTTGCTGAGGTAAATACTCTAGAATTCTCTCTAGTTTTGACGCTGGATCAAGAGATGTAATGACATGCGTTGTTGTAGTCGGTGATGTGGCTATTATCGGACTAGTTGACTCAGAATTGATCTCAAGATTTATTCCTTTGAAAGGTATAAAAATCGCCGCAGATAACGCACACGAGAGGTTTTGCTAAAATAGAAAAAAATATTTTTCTCAAAACTATGAATTAAATTGTAAAATTCAAAATATATTAAAAAGCAAAGAGAGGATTTAGATATTTTGTAATAGAAACACAGCAATGACAAAGATGTTATCGACATACTTGGCCGAATCCAAAATCTTTTTGGATTACTTGTCAATTAATGACAGTAGCTAGAGTATCAGCTCCATATGAGAGTAGATTAACTACTTGTCAAACAAATGACTTTGACACTAGTTGCAAAGACGTGGATTGTAGATTTTCGAACAATATTACTTCTTTTTTTTAAACAAAAATATAATGAAACAAAAAAAAATAAAAAGTGATTTACAAACCTCAAGACAAGTTACATTTTTATCTCCCGCTTCAGCCATATTATATGCGTTTTTTCTGATTTGTTTTCTAACTCTGCATCCGTTATCCTTGAAATTTCTTTTCTTGTTTTAGTGCCAGATTAAAATGCAGTTCCCTTCTTATTATACTTCTTTATTCCCTCCTATCAAATTGATAGTAAAAAATCTTCTTTCGTGATCAGTCGTTATATCAAATTTTGGAACCTCAGTAATAACTTCCCGCGTTACCATGTGTGGGTGGGGAGCACATAAAAGGAATCTACAGACGTGTATGGGGGGTGGCAAAAACGACCCTGCGCTCACCTCCAACGACAAAAATAGCACCACGACTCTATCGTAAGCAAGGAATCTACAATTCTCTGTTCAATAAATGCGTCTTGAGTAATCAGTAATATGTTTCTCTTTTTGGATAATTATATGAAAATGGTAGATATGTAATTATGCAAGGCCACCCTCTATTTATACACTCGTGTAAAACAATGATAAATGGCCTAATTTCTCTATTCTCTCACCACTGCAATATACAATTAGGGGTAGATTTGGCACAGTGAAGTGATACATGGCTAATTAGCAGGTCCAATATTCCGGGCATAGGTTTCCACGATGCAGAGCTCTAGGAAGGACTTTTTATATGGTGATTTTAGAATACAGTTGATTTTCCACATTCAAGCGAGTTGCTTGAGTAAACCACTTTTTTAATATGAAGGTTATCTATAGATAAAATATCCGAAAACGGCGTCAAGAATCAAGAGGCTAATACTGAGTTTGCCCTCCATTAGTATCAATTACAGCTTGGCATCTATCATGCACGGAATCCCACGCCTCTGTAAGGCTTGAAGAGGTAATGTTATATTCAGCTAACTAAAATTCTAAGATAGGGAGGAAAAGTTTTGCAACAATGGAAGAAATGGTCTTAAACTCAATCAATGATCATCCTCCTAACCATCTAATCGAGATTACATTAATGTTAGAAAAGGACTGTAATATAATAAGTGAGTACCACATGAGTACTACGACTTCCGGATCCAAAGGCTACGTCTGGGATTAACTGCTTTATGATCAGGTTGTGTTGAGGGCCTGACACTACACCCTCTCTAGATTGAGAAGTCTCTTGAGTTTTATCCGCTTTTTGTGATTTTGACTTTACAAGAAAACTACCTGGTGGCGGGTGGGCGCTTCTTTGGGTTGAGGCGATGATATTCAAGCACAAGATCTTTGACGTCAAGGAAATGTATCCATAGTTGCCAATTAGGAGAAGTGTTCCATTCATTCTCCTGCTTAAGTTGCTTTGTATTGTTCATCACATCGGTGAATTTCACGAAAATCCACAGTTTCCGTCACTTCCACCAAAATGTGACTTTTTGTGAAGTTTATCGTAAATAATCATTTTTGATTCTTGTATGTCAGCTTGGCCCGGGAATGGATTTGCTAAGGCAAGAGACAATTTCCAAGGATGGAAAACTGGTGCTAGTCCTTCCTCATGTCTATCCTGTTGTGACTCCAACTCGTGGGCTTTATTATCAATAGTTTTTCTCTTTGGAAATGCAGAACTAAAATAACTACATTTAAGAAAAGGGATTGGTCAGGACCAAGTAATAATTTTACTCTCCTGAATGTATCGTCTCCCACAATATTTCACGAGACTATGCAAAAGCTAAGACTAGTTCATGTAACTTAAGTTATTATAGACGGAGTTTCCTCTTTGTCAAAAGATACACGTTATTTTAGTAAGTATGTATTAGTAATATGCCATATGCACAGCATTAGTATTTTCACGGATTGTGTGTAGCTAACACAGATGGAGTGTGGTTAATTGGCAGGTATCGCTTAACTAACACTTCCCATCAAGAAAGCGGCTACATGGAAAGTGGTATTTGTCGGGAAAAATTACTCCCTTCAAACGGCATTTCCTCTTACGGGAAATGGGGATTACAACATATTCCGGTATGAGGATAGTCTAGAGGATAGTTAAGGGAAAAACTGTCTTAATTGTAAATGAATAGTTGAGACCAAGGCGTGGCGTAGAGATTTTCTCTTCACGTAACGTCTTCTTACAGTACACCGCAGTACTCTTTTCTCTTCCTTTGTGAAGACCGTTATTATCTTATAGTTACCCAATTCAGTACATCTTTTCACCTATATACTACCTCTTCCTTTGGGAACTACCAATATATTACTACTACCACTTCCTTCTATACCTTATTTTGCATCCTACGGTTAACATACTTACACTTACATTGCAATCCCTTAAAAGTGTAAATACAGGACAGACCGCCAAAATAAATATCATAAGAGATATTTCGCGACCAGTGGTATATACTAAACTATTGATAAAGACAAATTAAGTCTTATAACACCTTTCCAGTTCATACAAGCTAAATTACTTCTCCGTTTGAGAAATAAATCTTTTATATTGATATAATCATCTTTTTTCAAAATATCCGACTTGGTTGTCACGACAACGTTAGCATGAATAAAATAGTCTAACCCCCCTTTAGAGGCGCTAAGAAAGGATTTACAGGGATATATCCTGTCAATAATGCAATTGTCATGGATCACGTTAGAGCTTCTTCTGAGGAGATACTGGATTCTGCCCAATCAGAATTTTGAATAGGAGAGGGGTGTAGTACAACTAACTACCGAAAAAGTGTAGTACAAATACCGATTCCCTATTACAACAGTAATTTATGCAATCATATTCAAACATCTATCCACCTTTCATAACCTCATACTACTCCTGCTAAAGAAAAGCTTAGGGATCAAGAACAATGTATGTCCTCCATTAATTTTGTGGCAGCTGCCTGATAATACCCAGCCGATGTACCTTTAAAGGCTACATTAAGTCGCTGCTCATCACATCTAATTCGGTCGAGTATAGATGGTACTTTTGCGTACTTCAAGTAAAAGGCTCACATTCATAAGGATTTTTGGTGTTAGTTAATTACAGTAAATCCCTTTTACCTTATACTAGGAATTTTTTAAATATGATCTTTGTTATATATTTATTTACTTGATAGGGTCTTATCCTATTAAATTTTAATTAAGCATATTCTAAGATAGTTTATGATCTCCCAAAATAATCAAAAACTATATATGGTGTATATAGTACTTTCATTGATTCTTTAGAGTTCATAAAAATATGTATGTATCGAGCATATCATACACATAAGTATAAACTAATCAAGATAGATTATTAATCTACAGATTCCGGCTTGATGTGATTAAAAAATTAGATGTGTACATGAAGGTAAAGGTAGAGGGGGGGGGGGTAAGAGTATATATAAACATGGGCTTCCAATATACAGCCTAAGAATGATATTGGTGATGAGACACACTTGAGATAGAGCGTCGATAACTCTTTGTAAATCTAGAAATCGACAAGAATCATAGGCTAACGCAAAACCGAGCGTTCTCTGTCCTGAGACCGCATATTGATCATTTGCTGCTCATTTTAGGGGCATTGTTGGGCACCCCGCCGATTTGATATCTTCCGAGTAGCTTATGATTTCTAATCGCATTAAAACCTTATTTTAGGAGAATCATTAATTAGCATCTTCCATAATTTCATCTAGATGGCAAAACTTTTCTTAT
Source organism: Oidium heveae (assembly GCA_003957845.1). Lineage (NCBI taxonomy): Eukaryota > Fungi > Ascomycota > Leotiomycetes > Helotiales > Erysiphaceae > Oidium > Oidium heveae. The sequence goes on from QVIK01000550.1 coordinate 17,108, forward strand.
ATATTCTCTGCCTACTCCTAGGGCTTGTCTGAAAAGGTCTTCCAATCTTCTGTCTTTCTTTCTTCTCATCCAGAGGAGCAGTATAGCCAAGATAATGACATCTATTAGAATATGCTTTACGGCAACCAATGAAATGCGTGAAATCCACTTGGCAAAACTTTTTCTCCTCTTGCCTCGAAATTCTCTTCCAGAAGTAATATGCTCTCTCAGTGCTGCTACTTCGGTTGTCAATTTCACAAGTGTCTGTTCTACGGATTTTCGCCATTTAGCAAGCTCTAATCCTTTACTCTCATTAACTCCTTCAAATAAAACGTCGTCTCGTTCGTTAAACAAAGGCATACCATCTCTATACCTCTCAATATCATCATCTTGACTTTTAGGACTCAGTATTCTCATAGGTCTATCGATATTTTGCGTTTGGACATTTTGCTTTAATGTAGCTCGATAATCACATTTTTTACTTTGGTCCTCTTCTCTGGGTGATGATCCATTTGATGATACAACATTATTTTTAATTTGATCCCACACAAATTCTAACTCATCCACTAACGCCCTTGCATCACTACCTCACATAAGTCCATGAGATGGTACGAGATTCTTCCATAGAGAAATAACTTACGCTGTCGTATTTGCATACCTGTGCATTGTCTCAATCAAGGCTTCAACGTATTTTCTCTTTGCTTCTGTTCGACTTATTCCTCGTTGTGAATTCCAAGAATCATATTTGGCACGATCTTTCTTGATATCTTCGGGCTCGTAAACCCCACTTCCTACACTTGCCGGCCGCTCCATCACACCGTCTACATCTCCTTCCATAGCCTGCTTGTAAAGTCCATAAAGTCGAAGTCGATCTTCAGGGGGTGGACGTAGAGCACCAGCTTTTGGTATCTTTTTTACAGTATTGAGAGCATGTACAAAGACACGATCTACACGAGTATAAATAAGGTTGTTCAATTTCTACCCCGTTATAAAGGGTCAGGTATTTCAAGCTCTTACCAACAGAATCTGCCATCTTCTTTGTAAATTTTGATTTAAATAAAGTTATTAAATTTTTGAAAAAAAAAGCCCAGAACCTTAAATTTTTCTCTGCGGGTTTTTTACCCCCAAAATCTATCCTCAACCTATACTCTCTCACTTCTTAGAGAAGAGAGATTTCGAAGAATTGTGAATTACTTAGGGCATATGACTCAAACAATTTGAGAAAAAGACATAACCCCAAATCTCAACCAAGTAAAGTTAAGATCATAGTGGATATTGGACTTGGAAACAATTGTTCTCTCTGCCAATAGTGCCTCGGTTGTAGTATCGTCCCAAAGCACCTGATGGGTAGAAGTGGATGGGTAGGGATCGCGCTTATCTATACATAGAGTTGCGGATTATTAATTTACCGCTATACGGTGCAGACCCGTTACAACGAATAAGTGTGATTGTTATGCTTTTATGATTATCCTCCCTTCACAAGTTATTATCCTATATAATCAATGATGCAATGATCAATGTGAAGATCCCACAAAATATCCTTTCAAAAAGTCTACAGAAACACAGATTTCAGTCCCAAAAATCATCAGCCTGAACAAGATAAATGCGGCAGATTGGGCAATTTAATTACGACACCATTTCAAAGGTGCTAGGCTATTCAGTATCGGAATTTTAGGACTATAATGAGTTTTTCTGGCTTCATTTAAATTTGAGCTTAGTTCTTGTCAATTAAGAGAACTAATATCGGGATTCTCCGGACCTATTAGCCTAGCTCAAAGTCGAGAACAAAAACATACAACTTCGTTCTCAAGAAGTATCATGTCCAAAGGAAATAATCTATGGCTGTGTAAATTCGAATAAGAAATTCAAAATAAATTGTTTTGGCAGTCAAGGTCCTACTTCAGGCTCTTTGGGGGAATCACCTCAATATTTGTACTCTTATCACGACTTTCTAAAGAAACCTAAACGTCCTCATACACCATTTTACAACCATCACTTTCCTGACTTATCTTAAATGTAAATAAAGGGCCTTGATATTGTGGAAAAACTAACTACTTGTATCGATCAAGCATTCTAATATTGAAATTTCTACAGTCACTAAAGATGGAAATTACCTTTTGTCTTGTAATACCGCCTCTTTAGTGTCTTTAACTACCTTTTCGGTATTCGCAGCTTCGTTTCAGAGCTTGTTTAACTCTCCATTCTATAATAGAGTTTCAAAATCTATGTTTTGTTTTAAACTATTTAGTGGTGACTATCAACTTTGGTGTGTAAGACTTCAAGCTGGAGTTTCAAGATTGATAGAAATTATTCCAATAAAAATTTTCATATATGGAAAACATTAAATATCAGGAAATTGCTAGGAAGAATGGGAACGTTAAATTGTAATTCGACTAAACTACCAATGCCAGCTGGAACTGTATCAAAAGAGATAGAGAAATATGACTATTATTTCAATATGTGGCAAGACTCTATTGAAAAACTATGGTATCGGCTACTTATCTAGTAGCACTATGATTAATATTGCCTATGCTGTGGACTAGCTAAACCACTTTATGGCAAAGCCCGACATGAAACTTTTGAAAAATGGCAAAATATCTTCTTCGAAGTCTTGAAAGAATTGATGATTTGGGAATACAGCAAAACGACATGAATTAACCATCGTCACTTTATACTGCATTGACTGATATGACATGGGGTATGGAAATAGATAGGAAACCCTTTAAAGGTTGCTTTATTAAATTGCATGACGGTGCAATATCTTGGGCTATAAATCTATAAGATAGATTAGCGCTTTCGACAATAGAAGTGGAGATGATGGGAGCATTAGAAGGGATAAGAGAGCTAGCATGGATGGAGGAAATTAATGTGGACTCAGTTCTCAGGTTTAAAACTTCATCAGTTTTAAGGATTGATGACTAATCCACGATCGATTTATCAAAAGTCACAAGCTTCTATAGCAAGGCTAAGAATGTCGAAAGACGACCCTCTTCGTCAGAAAAAAATATGGCATAGAAGAAAATATTAAGAAATATGGCTCACATGACCAACATTCTCACAAAGTAGCTTTCAAAAGATCAATCCAAAAAAAATAGTTCGGATACGGACTTTTATAAAAGCAAAAGAAAAAGCAGGACAGTTCAAAATAAAATATTCATTTACGGTAAACAAACAAGATTGTATTCAAAACTTAGCTTAAATCTAGGTATCAGGTTCTCTCGTACCTCAATACAGCTTAAATTACATGGATAGCCGAATTACTACTGGGAGGCTTGAGTCACTTGAAGTCCTGGGAGCGCTGCTGCGAGGGTTAACGAGGCTCGATGAATGATCTTCAAACTGCTATGATTTAGGTATTTGCCCTCCTGAACATTGGGCGTGTCTAGAGCACGTGAATTATGCTTGTTAGTCATCAATATTATGGTGTATATTAGGGTACACAAATATAATTTCTCAGACAACATTCAGTTATAAATACATAATCTACACTAAACGATAGATTACTCTCACAATATATCTCGGAATAAAAAGTCATATGACTTTGCCAATACAGCTTAGCGTGTCAAGAGTAGTGTTAACGTGTTGACAAACATAATGTAAATAGAAACCGTTGATACATTTAGTGGAGTCAACAAGTTACACTTCAAAAGATTTGATTTCTTCCCTTATTACTTCATTTAAAATATCCAAAATGCAGAACATTCAATCAAGTAAAGAGTGTAACAATACTTTTGAGAAACTACCATATGAGTTGAGGATCAAAATTACTGATGATCTACACCTTGAAGATTTATTACGGCTGCGTTTAGTTTGCCAATCTTGGTATCGAGTATTTCGCAGCAACGATATTTGCATATACGCAATAAAGAAGTGCTTTCCATTGCCCTTAGACTATTACTATCAAAGATCTGGTTTCAATTGCACTGAACTTGAAGAATGCAAGAAAAGAGAAAATTGGCTACAAAGATTTGTGATCAACCGAATACGGCGAGAACATGGTTTTGCATCGAGAACCTTTGATCTTGATCAGAATTTATGGCAAGGAGATTTTAAATTTCGCTATTCTAATGGTCGTGTAGTATTCCATAATAAGCTTGGATTTACGATTGAAGATCTTATCACAAGGGAACAATACAATTTTTTAAACCCACCACATACAGTATTATTGCCAAACTGGCAGCTATTTGATAGCTATTTATTGCTTCCGTTTACCGTGTAAGTAGGGATCTTATTTCCATGTAGCCATAATATAGAAAAAAATTACGAAAGCTCATCAGACCTCAAGATTTAGCTCTATGCCTGTCAGACACAAACTAGTTGCATTTGATCTAGATTCAAGACGAATACATAGTATTTGTTTATCTGAAAGCATTGAAAGGTTATCGGCTTATAAGAATTGGGTCGGAATTGTGACAGTATCGATTACTGATATGACAAACATAATTGAGTCATACATATGGCATGTAGGAAGTGGTCTCACTAAACTTCAGCATATCAAGAACAGAAGAGACCCTTCAGGGGAACAAATTGTGACATCAGATATTTTCTTTTCCATTTTGGAAAAAGGTTAGTAAATTCAATACCCCGAAAGCAAACAAGGGTAGGATAATCAAGTTTTTGTTTATGAGCTTGCTTTGCATACTTTATCCATGATAGCAGATTTTAGAAACTGGAATATAAGGTTAAGTTTGCTTACGACTATTTAGATGTTATTTTTCTTGTATACCAAACACTGTTGGCATATAACCCATTTACTGAAAATTTTGGGACCAGAATTACTGTAAGTTATAAACAAAGACTTCGATTAATTGTATCCATTGATCCGATTTGAGCTAAACTCTTGGTCCTTTTATCACTTCACTTGCATCCCCCTTTGCTTTGTTTTTATGTTGCGTATATATCAAAAACTGATAATGATAACAGGTTCAATGCTTCGAAGCGGGCGTACCAACTCAAATACAACACGAAGTTATTTACACTTCAACTAGACCTGAGGAATATTGCAGTACTATGATTACTAATGACGGCATCTTATATTTTGAAGTACGGGAAAACCCACAATTACGCGAAGGTAAGGATTTTCACACTCATATTACTTACGACATGGGTCGAAGACAGTTCAATCGGATTGAATTTTATCTCCATCCGTCCATTGAACGAAACCTACTTGACCATAAAAGTTTTGTTTGGCGAGATCAAATATATAGCCCCTTCATTGAGGGTGACTCTGGAAAAATGAAAGAATTGCATGTCATCACAGTATCAAAGTCTCTCATCGATATATGGACTGGACCCTTGCAAGGTGCCTGTGACTTAAGTCTTAGTTGTTTAAAGTCTTCTGTCTTATGCAGTGAGACTAGAGAGTACTGCTCATGCATTGAAACTGAATCAGTAAACGATTCCCCAATTGGATGCTCGAGAAGAACCTGGGGTGATGATAGCTTTCTCATTATGTACATTGGGGGTTTCCTAAAAGTCTGGCAGTTCGACGACTTAGGACTTGGGCCCACTCGTTAAACGTTGAAAACTATTTATTAAGTTTTGTGAAAAAAATTCAGTATGATTTTTACACTGCTGTATTAAGAATATACTTTTTAATAAAAACACTATATCTATAATATATCTTGGACTCCAAGTACTTGTTCTATTCTTCTTGTTAAGATCTTTTACTTACCGACAGCAAATATCGATATGTTTGGCTCGCTCATTTAGATGAGAATTTTCCATCAAAGCTATTGCGCCTTGATTATTCCCTTTATAATCTACGATTATTTCATTAGCAGAAACATAGTTTGCGTAGCCAAATCTCTCAATACTTGAGTCATACACTGACCAAGATTTGCCACGATAGATGCTGATACTGATGCACATTCCGCTTCTGGAGTTGATGTGGTAAGTGACTTCTGTTTTCTGCTAAGCCAGAAGATGGTAGCACCACAAAGCCATTCCTAATCCCCCAAATTTGATTTTCCGATCGACTCTTTCTGATGTCCCATCAGCGTCCGATTTTTACGACTAAGCTCACGCGCGCTCTCACGGAATAAAGCCGTAGACGGTAATGACATGTGAAACAATGATAGCGTATAAGCTTCTTCAGCGCTATTCCATGTTTCTTTGTTGGTTCTTTACTGACTCTGTCAAGTGCAGATACGATGTCTAGTCATGTGTATACCATCGCAAAAATTAAACTACCAACAATTATTGAAGAACTATCTAGAGGTCAATACGCTCTTCATCATTACTTGCCAGCCTAAGGCTCTTGTAATTATCATATGGGGGAGAAACAAGGCGATGTTTTGCAATTTGAATCTCGAATTTATTAAGGATACAGTGTGATGGACTCTATTCGATTGACTCGGAAATAGAGATTTAATTGTAAATTCTTTAAAACTACTACATAATAGATAAAAAAATTGGTGAAAATACCTTGATAATGAAGAGGCGATATTTAAATGAAGACGTTCTCGCACTCCCTGGATCCTATCGAATCCATTCGAACAACGAAGAATTATCTATAGATGATAGCCTATCAACTCTTCAGTATCAAAGAAATTTCCAGAGTATTCTCCAAGTGTATGATGATCTTCGCCCCTTTTCCTGTTCGTTAAACAGTAATACCCAATATCCTACCTAGTAAGCGACAGATAAGCGATAAAGCTTATTTATGTAAATTATACGGAACAACAATGAGCCAGTTATTACGAGCGAAGGCGCCAAGCCCGAGCATTCTCAAAGGGCTCCAGCCTTCTCATTGTTGGAATTTTGTGACTCCTTAGTCAAAGAGCAACATTTTCAATAGAACTACAAGATTTACTAACCTAGAATTCTAAGACAAATAATGTTTTGTAGGTTATATTTACAGGTCATGAATTTATTATGTTGTCCTTGGTTTTGCTCAGATTTATTGTCATGTGTTGGCGTTGGCTTATCGTCTATTTCAACTAGTTGACCTTGACGAACATGTGGTTTAGGGCGTCAGTAAGATTCGTCTTATCAAAAGAGCCATATTCCGATCTCTCTGACTGTGACCCAGGGGTGACCGAAAATTGATCAATATAGAAAATTTAGGTAATGTTCAGTCGATTTATTTGAGATAGCCACAATTAAAAATCAGTTAATATCGAAGATAAATTTCGGTAAAACAAGCTCTTAATGGTTGATTCCATTCTCTAATCTCGAACAAAAACTCATCCCAAGAATCCAGTGATGGCTACTTTGGCTACCTTGAGTGTCTTGAACAGATTTTAGAAATAAAATTTCCTAGCATGTTGTAGCGAAATTAACTTACATGGCGAAAAGATTTAAATTTCGCACAGTAATTGATGGATTCCATTTCAGAACAAATAAATACTGTTGAAAGCTTGAAATTGATGTTTATGAATGATCTTGCATGAAAGGGATTTGTTGTCTCAAGGCGTTTGTAACTGTTTAAGACGCAAGTGGTTGAACTATTGCATTTGGATAAAGAACTAGCCTTTATGGGGTTTTGTTATTCGGAATTTACAACTTAACATTCTGCATTGAACTGTCCCTTATTAGAGTAAGGTCAGGATGTGCTCATCGATTTATTTTCAATTGCTAAAGTCGCTCCAAACACGTTCAGGTTCCACCGTGTCCGTCCTATAAGGTTTTTCGTCGCATCCAATAATTACTGCCCTCTTCATACACTTTGGTCATTCTTACCCTTTTCCATACTATCATTTATTTTTGCTGCCATGAATTCGAAATCAAAAATACACTCTGAAATTTATTGAACTCTTTACTATAATTAATATTGGTTCATAATTCTACAGAACGACCTTGATCGCAATGTGCCTTGCGTTGCATATTTATATCTTGATAATTATGCCTCCTTTTTATATCAATTTGATGGAATCAATAGGCTGCAGTCGAGAAGGCTTGGCTAATGATGCTATGTATCTGATTGTAAGCTTAGATGCAGTGTTCAAAAACGTCACATCTTTTATCTTTGTCCAATTCTAGATTGCAACTTATAATCTTGGAACTATGCAAGGCCTTGTATAATGCGAACTTTCGGAATTTTGTCGCACAAATTCTTTGTTTAATGATATACGCATATGAGACACTAATCTTATTGATATGCATAGAAAAAAGGTTTGGAGATGGAAGATTTCTCAAAACAACACAACGCTCAATCGATGGTCCGCAATAAGGAAGTTTAGCGATCTTAGAGGAATGTGATTTGGCATAAGAACTGGACTTTGATTTAGACATTGATTTGCCCTTTTTACTGCATAGTGATATAAGTCACCCAACCACGAAAGTACATCAGGATAATTTTGTACTGGAGCTCAGGAAATACTTATGAATTGGAGTGGGTCTAATGGCATATTTGAAACTTAATTTGAGATAGCAAAGGAATCTATTGTAAAAAGAGAAATCAGTAGGAAAGGATCGGACTGATCGTTGACACGATATGGTGGATGCTATATAAAGTGATGCCAGAAAATCACGCTAGTCAAACACGTAAGGATGTGTTGAATGGGAAATTAATTGGGAATCTCTGGTAATTAATAATTTCATTTAGACCATACCCTAAGAGGAATAGTTCAATGCCCAATAACAAAACCCTAGATATAACCGAGGCCCCTGATATTTTATGGCTACGTGCCATACTCGCTTACTTATCCTCAATTTGGTTTCCCGTTCAACAGCCATATTTACTTGTCAAATAGTTGGTTATCAATCAACGCTACTATCAATTGCGGTCATTTATTTTTAACATAATTAAAATTTACTGATTATCATCTATACTAATATTTACTTCAACTAAAATTAGTGGGCAGCTTGTGTGTGTAGATTCAGAATCATGACTTATCTGCATCACTATCTCAAAAGCATTTCGAATGAAGAAGTCGAAACCAAGAAATGATTTCCACAATATCGAGATACTCAAGGAGCCGAGAAAGTCAACTTTTTCACCAATTAAATCTCCCTAAAATTCAATACTTATTAGTGGCAATAGTGCCCGGCTTGAATTCTTTGGACTATTCCCATTCTCTCTGTTTTTAAAGCCGTTGCTGGTGATTCATGAATCAATGAATTTCACATGTTTACAACTATCCCAAAGAGGGAACTGTGTTGTAGAGTAGTAGAAAACAAACCGCACTGTGGGTGACAAATGCAGGACAAAATTTTATGTCAACTAGACATACTATCGTTTCAAAGGATCATAAAAGTTAAGAGTATAGTCAATAAATACCCTTGACCTTCAAAATACTAGTGCCAATGATAAAGATAAAAATCTTCAAAGCCCAACAGCATATCGGCTCATTAGCTAAACCGTGATATTTTTTCTGATTTATTTGTATGCTAACAAGTGTGATATGATGGATATCACAGCGGCTTTTGAAGCACTCAAGCTGCCAAAAGGTGGCCCAGATTTAAACCGTCGACGATTATTGTAAGTCAAAATCCCAGATCATATTGATTGATGCTACAGTTTTAGTTTGTGACAACTGGTCTTATTTTATAATCAAAATGCACTTAATTACTGACTCGTATTTCTATAAATTATCAAGCTTGAATGATCTTTTTCCACTTCTAGCGACGTCAGAGATCTTTCAAATTCAATGGCTTTTAAATGACATAAGGCTTAAAATTTCGGTCAATGGATTGCTTAGTGGCTTATCAACTGAGACTTATCTTATAATTATGAATGACCTTGACCTTGAAGATTTACTGCGCTTACGCCTAGTTTGCCAATCATGGTCTACAGTATTTTCCAGTGTCGAAGTCTGTACTCACGCAATACAAAAATACTTTCCACTGCCTGTAAACTATTATTACGCAAAGTCTGGTCTTGTTTGGTCTGAACTCGAAGAAATTAAGAAAAAAGATTGGCTGCGGAGGTTTATAATAAATCGGATACGACGAGAACATGGAATTACATCCAAATTGTTTGAACTTCATTATGATCATGATTCGAACATTAGTTTATTCGATCTTCGTTACTCTAATGGTCGCGTAGCAATTCAAAATCAGGGTCAAATAACGGTCGAAGACCTCATCACAAGACAAAGGAATGCCTTTTTATTCCCTCTACATGTAACAAACCAAAATTGGCAGCTTTCTGATCAGTATTTGATAGTTTCATATGAGTAGTAAGTTGAAATTCTGATATTTCTTGGTTAGTTTGCAAAGTCATAATAGCTCATTAGATTTCCAAATCTAGCTCACACGAATTAGTTGCATGGGATTTAGTTTCTGGACGTAAATATAGTACTCGACTATTTGATAAAGTCCATAGCATATCAGCTACTCAGGGCCGGGTCGGAATCATAACTTCTATTAGAAATGATGGAATCAACTCATTTAAATCATGTACATGGGATTTAGAAAATGCCATTAAATCGCTTATGGAAATTAGGATCGATGCCAATTTTGAAGAAGGAGGAATTGTTGCAGCAAATATTTTCTTTCATGTTTCGAACAAAGGTTAGCAAAAATTGATTTGAGAGTTTAATCAAAACTGGTTCTTTTTATTAAGCAAGTGACGTATGCTTACGAACCTTTTAGATGTTTATTTTGTCGTACACCAGACTGTGATAGAGATTCGCGGAAGTCAATACACCCGAGTTACGGTAAGATACTGCCAAAGGCACAGGTCTTTTGGTATCTGTTCATTTGACTTGCACAAACTTTCAGATCTTTTTACCGTCTTGCTTACATTCTTCGCTTTATTTTGATACTACGCATGTAATCAAAACTGATAATTATAACAGGTCCAATGTTTCGAAGCGGGTACATTAGTTTTGACTCAATACCAAATGATATATTCTCAGTCCAGACCCGCAGCACATCGAAATCTTTTGATTACTAATGACGGCATAATATGTTGTGAAGTATGGGAGCATCCTAGCTTTCGCTCTAAAGATCATCCCTACATGCACCACACCTATGATATGAATAGAAGAAAATTCTTATATCTTGAGGCCCGAATTCAACCGAGAGATAGTAGAAAATTTTGTAGTTATTACAATTACATTTGGCGAGATCAGCTATACAACACAGTACGTGTTGATAAAAAAGTAAAATTGAAGGTCATTACATTATCAAAGTGCCTAATTGATATTTGGTATGGTCTTAGGTTGAGCAAAGATTGCTTAAGTCAAAGCTCCTTACGATCCTCATTACTCTGTGGAGAAAATAGGTCGCACTGCGAGTCTATCGAATATACTGATGATTTAAAATTTTTAACTAGTAACTCAGAGATAGTCTGGGGTGATGACAGTTATCTTATATTGCTGTTGGGGAATTTCTTAAAAGTTTGGCAGTTCGACAACTTGGGACTTGAGCCCTCTCGCAATTTATAAAAACCCCAAAGATCAAGTTCCCTGACATTAAATATGCGTAATCTTTATATTATTGTATCAGAAATCTACTTTTTGCTTCTTGAAATCACATTTGAAAAAGATAAAAGATTTTAGCTTCCGAAAATTAACCAAGAAGATTCGAAAACCAAGCCACTGTACTCAATATTGAAATACTCTCATTCGAGCTGCACTTGTTCCACGCAAAGAGATGGCAGAATAAAACTACTAGGTTTTGGCCTTGGAAAAGAATGTAAAAAAGTATAGCCTAAAAACCTCTCCAGTCAATGTAAAGAAAGAGATTGGCGGCTAAAAATCACTAGAAGTATCTGAATTTATCAAAAACGACCCCATTAGTTACAACAGAGAATGATTGCTGGATACTCTCATAATTACTGTCAGATACGTCACAAAAAAACACCTAGGGACGATTGGAGATCGTATACACCTGGCTATGCTACTGATTTGTTTTGATGTTGGCCAGATCTATAGGATAGCCTATGTGGATTATTGGGAATCCGTAATGTTATAGTTTCAGTTAGTTTTAAAATCATTTTATATGAGCTTCCATTGTATTATACTTTATTTTGATGACAGAAAAAGGGCATGTGAAGAAATTTTCTCCAATATTGTGTCAGGTTCTTTATCAAGGCAACGTCAATCATCCTGCGTTACTAATCCATCAAATCCAGCCATTGGTGATGAGGCCAAGTCTGTTATCTTAGGAGGATACAAATAATCTTACGCCTGCTCGGCAAAACTCCGATATATAGGAACATATCCAATAGCTCCTGTGTCAGAAAGTACGTTAGATATAGGTCCAAAAATAAAATCCCATTCTTTTCTATGGTACCCTAAACATCCCAAGGCGTTTCCACTTAAATACTAATGCTAAAATGTAATAGTGAATAGTGACTATTTTACGACCATTTGTCATCATTTCCATTAGTACATCTACTAGAAAGAGGTCAATTTGACCCAATGGAAATCAGTTTACTGAAAACTCCTTGATGGAAAATTAAAAAAAAAAAAATTGTGATCCCTGGGTGAAAGAGTAATATCTAAAATAGAACCACTAGACTTACTAATGACCCTAGAGTTCCCAGAAAAATCGTTATTTTATGGGAACGGATATTTGCAATCGCGCTTTACCTAATTTGGTTATAGGTCGGAAGGTAGATCAGATCACCAAGGATTTTGTGCTTCTCTTAACCGTTGCTTTAGTAACTAGATTACCCCTGAAGTTTTAATGAAAGCTATCGTGTCATTTTATTTGTTTATTTGACAGATAAATGGTATATATATATATATATATATATCTCCTTCTGCAGAGTTATTAGGCATGAAGCTCATATTATCTTACTTTCATCTACCTCCAAATCGAAGTCCCCAAGAAGAAGGAATGAAGCAGGACTTGGACAGATTTGCATCTACATTTCGATACTCACACTTTTTCTCGCAGCGAAGGTGGTCATGCCACGTTAAAAGCCTCGCTAGGAAACTCTGTTAGCGACCTATGTGCAGTAGTGAGGAAGTCAAAAACTCTTTACAATCGCCAACGATCAGACTACCTTTTTGGAGCTCGTTAAAGCAAAAACGCGACTTCCATTTTATCTGGAAAGAATAATTTTGGAGATATCCAAGCTTTGGTAACTCCTTTTGCCTTGAAAATGATTCTAAATCAGTATGAACTTGTAATCAAGGCACGTAAAAAGAGGGCATATTTACCGCCTTGTACAGGCAGGTTTACAAAGACCCTAGATCTACCATGCTCTCACATGATTGAGAGTAGTATAGCTGACACAAGCAATGGGAGTGTCATTAAACTTGAAGACATACATCCTCATGGGTGCTTCTAAAAGCCGTCACGGCATTTTACAGAGCCTGGATTTCTAAATAATATAGGTACAAACAACTACTCTGCTTCGCTACATGTTCCATAACTAGACATACAGAATCCTCGGATCACTAGGAGTAAAGGTCGACCAATGCATTCCTTAAGCCAATCGCTGACAAGAAAACGAGACCGTCAAGGAGAGCGCCAGGGTGCTTTCGAAAACTCAACACGGCGAAACCCCTCGAGTTTCGAATAAGCTGAGAAAATCAATATGACAGAATACGCGCAATATGGTCAGCCAGTAGTTGTATCTCACGTCTCACGTCTCAAACCAGGCTCTTGAAACTACTGGAAGATTATTCCTCAACTTTGATGCCAGCGATGGCAGAATTGCTGCTGGTGCAAAGAGATTCAGACAAAGCCAAATTGAGCATAGTCAAACCAAGCGTACTAGAAAGTAAAGTAAGTGGTAAAATGACTCGGATCTATTACATACTAAAGTTCATCAGACATTGGATAGCGTCGGATTGCATGCGGAAACAATAATAATAGGGTCTTTATTCATGTAAATAATGTCTGAGTTATGTATTTAATTTAGTAATTCCCTTGAAGTACCACTATTTTACTTGAAATCTATTGGGCTTGAATCTCTGTACCAATTTATTGCGAATTCGTGTCAGAGTCTAAAGATGGCGAGCTCATTCTATGTTTACAAAAAATGTAGGGATAAAAAATAAGCGAATTAGAGTAAAACGAACAAATGAATAAATCAGATGACGGGTAGGGAAGATTATTGTCGTTTATTTTGCGACCTAATTAGGTAAAGCGTGATTGCAAATATCCCGCTCCCTATATTATAGGTTACATTTACCGGTTATGGATTTGAAAAGTGTCATTCCCAGTTTTGCGCTGACATATTGTCTTGTCTTGTGTTTTTTTTTTTTTTTTTTTTTAATTTTAATTTTAATTTTTTTTTTTGGATGTATTGAGAAAACGTTGTTCTGATATTGGCTGAAAGTTGATTCTGACAGGCTTCTGTTGAAATGGTTAGTGTTGTATTTTGTCGTAGTCAATCAACAAGGGATTATTTATAATTCTACCNGATTCTGACAGGCTTCTGTTGAAATGGTTAGTGTTGTATTTTGTCGTAGTCAATCAACAAGGGATTATTTATAATTCTACCAGCCTTTGACATGTACTATCTATCCATATGCTAGGACACTAATCAGGGACTAAGGCTGAAGCCGAAGTTCTTCCGCTCCGTTCCGTCCCTCCCCCCCCTTTTTTTTCTTTACCTCTGGCAGAAAATGGTGTTTCGCTAATACGCTAAAATAAAAAGTAGAGAGCCAAATAGAATAACTTGTTTAACTGTAGCCACCGTTGAGTATTTGGAATACTAAATTGGAATATTAAATTGGAATATTAAATTTTATTATTTGATATCTAAGCTATCTTCTGTTGAAAATTTAGAGCTATTTGATTAGGTAAAGGTGTAGATTGAGATGTTAAGAAAAATGACATTTGAACTTTCACGAACACGCATTTCTACGACCAAAACTACTTTGCTACTAATGACAACCCCCCCCTTCCCTATAATTAGGTGAAAGAGCACAATTTTTGTTGAAATAATCTAAAAATTTTGTATCCCGTCAGTCCAATGATAGAAAATTAGGATTAATTGGATATTCTCAGTTATCGGCCAAGTACGGGGAAATGAGAAATTTCTGATGCGAATTTCTACCTAGAACCAAGGGCCCCAATACATATCTAGGCGGGGTAGACACACCCCTGAAGCAATCTCACATATAGCTTGCTTCGAATACCGCGGGGCATAGTATACACTCACATAATAGAATACTAACTAGATGGAGATGCTAGACAGCGTGGTTATCAGATACAGAGTGTTTTCATCAAATGTGTGAGCTAGATTTGGAAATTTCTAAATGATCACTTTAGCAACGGCCCCAAAACAATAATTCTCCCCAAAAAAGTGATGCATTCATTTTTTTTATTCAAAACTCGGGCTCAAGGCCTATATCGTTGAATTGCCAAACTATGAGTCCCTTTTCACATTTGAAAATTAAAAAGCTATCATCTCCCCAGATTCTACTGGGCGGATTCAAAAAGCTAACATATTTATGAACGTCATAACGTGCAGCATTCTGTCTAGTCTCCCCACAGAGGATGGATGAGTGCATTGACCATCGATTTGGACCACAAGTGCTCTCGGGGAGTATATTCCAGGCATCTATCAGAGATTTTGATATTGTGACTATTTTTAATTCACCCTTAAATCCGTTGAGCATTGGAATATAAATCTGGTCTCTCCAAATCAAATTATTACCCCAAAATAGGTCCTCCCAAGTAATCAAATGAAGATAAACTTCCAAGTAATTGAATTGCCTTGTATTAATATTATATGTTAAGTGTTTGTATGGATTTAAATGCGGAAAATCATCAGGACAATCCAATAATTCAAAGCCGATTATATTATCGTTAGTAATCAGTACACTGCGAAATTCGTCAGGCTTAGTCAAAGTGTATATAACCTCATGCTGCGTCTGAGTCAAAATACCCGCCTCAATGCATTGGACCTAACTGAGTATTAGTTTTGATACCTGCAATAAGATTAAAGAAGCCTCGGCGATATTTAATGTGTAGAATAGCGCATGACAAGAAGGCTAAAAAGCGATACAGACTAGAGTGTGCGTGGTGATATCCTACCGTAATCCTAATGCCATATTTTGTGGATTCTAAGCTAGAGTTTAGCATTGTATGGTAAACAAGAAAAACAACATCTAAAAAGACGTAAGCATACTATGCCCTTTTTTCATAAATTTTAGATTCAGACGAAATACCTAGAAAAGACTCCAAAATTTGGAACGATCTTCGCAGCCTTGGAGCCTTCTATAGGTTTTCATCGATTTGACTAACTAACCTTTGTCCAATTTATGGAAAAAAAGATCTACTGTTTTAATTCCCTTCACTGAAGGAACTATATCGGGCTTGACATCATGAAGTCTTGTTATATTAACTCCCACGTCCCATATAGATGGTTCAAATAAATAGTTCGTTTCATTTGCTGATAAGATCACTATGCCAACCCAGTTCTGATATGCTGAGATGCCACACACTCCAGTTTGTACTCGAATGCTATGCTTACGTTTAGAAATCAAATTCCATGCCACCAGTTCCAAGTCGGCACGTTCAGAGCTAGAGCAAGAAGCTGAATGAGCTTTGAGGATATTTATTATCCAAGGAAGCTGATTGATCAAGTAAAACTTTGACTTACTGCGAATATAAGACTAATAAATACTTGTCAGAAAGTTCCCACATTTGGCAAATCCCCACATTTGGGGGCGTTGCAAGATTGTATCGTTGTCTCGTGATAAGATTTTCTATCATAAATCCATCTTTATTTTTTTGTGCCACTCGAGCATTGGAGTAACGAAGATCGAATCCATATAGATCTAGATCATAATCGAGTTCAAATGATTTTGATAAAATGCCATGTTCTCTCCGTATCCGATTAATCATGAATTTCCGAAGCCAGTCTTGTTTTTCTGTATCATCTTCAAGATCAGTAGAGTTTTCCCGCTTTGAAAATTTAAAATAATGGTTGATTGGCAAAAAAAAGTATTTTTTAATAGCATGAGTACAGATATCGGTATTGCAAAACACTTGATGCCAAGATCTGCAAACTAAGCGCAATCTCAGTAAATCTTCGAGGTGAAGATTATCAACAATTTCAAGACACAGCTCATGCGGTAACTTGTCGAATAAGTCGTTACCCGTCATACCCAATGAATAGGTCCCTAAAGAAGTCTGAATGTCTAGATTTTCCGACGAACAATAGTTCTACTGTGAAATAAGATAGCTCAATCTAAATTTTAAAGATGAGTGCTAGATACATGATTTCTCTAGAGCTCAAGTAAAGATGAATGCGCCCAGTGGTCGCTGAGCTGGTGTTATGGCATTTTTGTGGCATTTTTGTGGATCTGAGCATGTTTGGCAGCTGTATATTATTGCTTGCCTCTCTGTACCACAAACCCGTGACTTCTTGCATAATGATAAGGGGAATAACTGATCGAAGGTGATCTACCACATTTGGATTTCGGGGAGTTCATTGGTCCAGCTTTAAGTCTCAGGTTATAAAGATAGGGATAATGATGTTGATGATGATGAATCTGAACTAGCTAGCTGCCCATATGAAGTAGGTAGGCGCGCTAGCAGGGGTAGGCTAGCTAGAAACTATGGGTCAATCTTCATAGCCGAGAAGCTCAGACCAGTTGAACCAATCCTAACCGATAAGATAAGATATTGAAAATTCCCTGCAGCCGCCACGGCACATATTAAATGCAAATAAGCGTGTATTGAAACTTCAAAAAAAACTCCTGAAATCGTCTTAAATAAAGGTATGTAGGCAACGAGAGCCGAGTCTTGTAATATGCAGCAGCTTAAATCGTCACATAGAACGTTTTTTGGCAAGCTCTTCTACAGATACACATTTAGCCAACATGCGATGAAAGCGTGACTGCAAATCAACGACGATGATGGTTTCAGCCGTTTTGTTCCTTATAAAGAAACTCCGCTGGCTGTACCGGCCCGAAATTTATTTTCACGAGTCACTTGATCGATATTTGTTTGCTGCACAAGGGAAGACATTAATGAAACTCGGTACGGCCCGCAGCAGCTAAAATTTATTCAAAGCAGACAAACACACAAGAGATAAGGGAGTGACAAAGTAATTCTGCACCCCCCACACTTCCCCGGTCGTGTTCTGTTGGAAATTCCCATTTCTTTAGTCAAAGATTGTCTATTTTGGAAGTTGATCAACAAGATCATCATTACTCTTTTCTTTCTAAGTCTAG
>QVIK01000551.1:0-10188 GCA_003957845.1 Oidium heveae
CATATGTCCTATTTAGGATTATGCAATATAGAGCTCGGCCCTGTATTTATAGACGTTAAATAGATAAACAAACAAACAAACAAACAAACATCCCAATCGAGTGCTTACTTTAAATCCTTGATTATTCATCAAGGAATTGGGAGGTAGCCAGGGGGTGGATTTGCCACAACTAGAGATCAGGAACTAAAATTTGTCGATCGGCGTTGATCTCGTGGCGCTGAAGACAGAGGCTCAAGGGCAAGTGAGGGATTGTTCATGCTGACTAATGTCTCAAAAAGGCATGGTTTTGTGCTGGTCACTCTCGAGCTAGACCAATTTTAGTTAGGTTCGAAACTATCCAATCAAATTTGATATACGCTGAGAAAAATCTAGGTGCAATTCTTTGGGCAAGTAACCCACTTTAAGGAGTTACTCCATCTTTGAGGGTTACTTCATAAGTGAATATATGTGTTATCTGGATCTGAATTGTTTCAACTCTATTTGCACTTCTATTTAACCTTTTACATGAAATTCTTTATACAAAACACTTGAAAAATACCGTCATTAATCGATAAATCAATGGGAGTCTCAAAACCAGAAGGTTCTCGCCGATTTAAAACTGTCTGCCACATAGGCGTCAGTCTGTCTGCGTTTAATATTTTTAAAGCCCTTTGCTCTATCTTTTCGCGTCACAACGATTCGGTGATCAAAGACCTGACCAGCTCTAACAATTTAAGGCGAATTACTTCTTCTTGGAGATGGCCGCTTAGAGCACCAAAACTGTTATGGGCTGCGCCCGTCAATGTGGGACTTGGTCAGGTCACAGACCTAGCCTCTTGACGTGACCCGTCTCAAAAAGGAGGTTGGGTCAAATCTCATAAATTAATAGTCAGATTGGTAATAAGTTACCACAAATCGCTAGAACCACTAGGATCAATGGGATCACTATAGACCCATTGAAAATTTATATAATGTAGCAACTCCTCTTAAGCCTAATGCCTAGAAAAATATCATTAGTTTTTGAGACATTGCTTACGCGTACAAAATCCGTCATCATTTGTGCATTCACAAAAACTGATGAAAATGCAGCACATGAAGTGGCTCTCCAGCTGTATTACAGATCCAAATGATGTGTATACTTGGGACACAAAATCCAGTGCGAGCATTACATTCATTTAAAGTGGCTTCCAATTGGTGTAGTCCTTCGGAATTTTGGACTATCTTGTCTACCACTTTCTTGAGCGGATAGCCATGAATGTTGCCATCTCTTACCATCTATGATTACCAGCTTGATTACAGCTACTATTTTGAGGCTTATATTTTTCCTATTTTTTTTTTTTTTTTTTTTTTTGCATGCAAGAGTCAAGTCTTAGATCTGGCACGGCTTTGACCTCTTATTTCTTTGAGTCAAGAAAACTTCCTTCAAAACTTTTTCTACCATTATGATCCCCATGAAATGAATTACATGTTGGAGTAGCTCGCAAATATAATTAATAGTCAATAGATATTTTCGATCTAAATAGATTTTCGTTGTCTACCTTGGTTAACGTACATAGACATGCTGCTACCAGAGCAGCAGGTCGTTTGTACGTTGATGTGGTGACAAGGCCTCCATTCTGTAGAAAATGGCTCCGATTTTCGGGCTAAAATGTACTCCTAATGGCCCAATATGTTGTCACATGCATTAGATTAGTTTAGCGGGTTTGAATCAAGCATTTGTAGTGATATCTGGCAGAGTTTATGTATCTCTATATTTAGTCACTACTAGACCAATGCATTTGACAATATATTTTGGGCCCTTAGTTATAAAAATACGAGCTAGGATAGTCGGGCGATGTAATAGCGGATAATCATGGAGTTACCCCATTCTGGCCTCAGCTTGTCGCTCTAACGATAGGTGCAGACAGTTAGGATCTGTTCTGGCAAGGATTGACAGAGAAAAAAATAATGAATCCCATAAATGCATAGCAAAGTATGGATGAAACCTATGTAGGACGGGTGCCTTTTTCAAGAAGACTCGGGAGCGGGCTCGGGAGCGGGAGCAAGTGTAGAGAGATGAGGGGCGGAGCAATAGGCCGAATTCAGCCGCGTCTGACATGAGTGCGCCGGCCGCAAGGCCGCGTTCGTGCCACATAGGATAAAACAGATCCAAAAACAATGCTCTCCCTTCTCGGCCAAATATTGAGTTATAAAACTCGCTTCGATTTATGTGCGGATCAACATCATTATCCTGCGTTAGAAGACAAACTCTAGTCGATAGCAGAAACTCCATAACAAAATTCGGCGGGAAAAAAATGCTACAATTTCAACTTGGATTACATGACAATGGAAAAGTCAGAAATTAGTTTTCTTTTTCGACGGGTTTTTTTCCGGTATTAATTTTGAAGGTAGTTTGTGTTTTTTTTTTTTTTTAATTCACTTAAGTCAAATAGAAAGAACCCTCTGAAATTTGAGAGTTTAATCAATTATAAATTTATTGTATGAAAATTTTTATCATATCCAAAAAAAATTACTTGCAAAAACTCAATCTCCCTCAGGCGCGAGTCGAACGCGCGACATTCCGGTTTTCTGTTCACTTACAGCCGGACGCCATAAACCAACTAGACGACCGAGGGTTGTTAAGATAATGGGATTTTAATAAATATATAAAGCTACTATGTGAGATATACCCTACTACCACGGTAAATTTTCGCTCACCAGGATCTGAGCAGGGGTTAGGTAAATAGGGTAGATCACTCCTAATCTGGTATAGTTCTTCATTGACCAAGGCTCGAAGTTACCATCCCTACGGGGCTGCTAAACGAATGGCAATTATGTAATGCATAAACGTAGACTAGCATTCGACGTGATCTATGCTACATAATATTATTGATGCGATTGTAATTGCTATTCTGCGGTCCCTATAGACTGCTGCTCACTTAACCTTGACTGAAAACATCAATGAAATGTCCGATTCCGCCAGTTTCCCTCAATTTTCAAATTATGTAATAATTTTTTGATGGTGTAATAAAACTGTACCCCAGCAGGTACGAATTCTGTTCACCATCATGATTTTCTAAAACCCTACACCACTACCAAACTTTATCCAAATCCAATGAAACAAGCTTGTATCTGATGTACCCTACATCTATGGATCTTAAGAATTAAGTTTCTGCCTTTCATTGTTAGAATTATTGGTCTTTTAAAGCCGAACATCTGCTCCATAGCACTTGTGAGAACCATTTATGCTCGTCTAGTAAAAAAACCTTTTTAAAATTCCCACTTAACCCAGTATTTATAGCCTATAGATATGTGGTATTTCAGTCAAGTCGATTTTATTGTTCTAGAGACAGCTTAGAGGGCCAAAAGCTGGTGACAGTAGCAATGGAACTCGTTTGGTAGTGGTACTGATGATTTACATTTCTTAGATTTTCTTGATACATTCACTATAGAGATCCTGTGAGTCTCTCCTATCCATTGATTGTAAAAACAATCAAGGCGCTCGCCAGCAAACCCGCCTTCGTGAAAATAACAAACTAAGATTTTTGGGAGGAAAGCAAATTCGACATTTTAAGCAAACATAGCGGGAAGGTGTAAGTATTGACATGGTTGTTGAAGTTTCTAGTTCACGGTACGTTTAGTGCTCGACGAATGCAGAGTATCTTAAAGAGGATTTTACAATGGAGACGGTGGCCTGAAAGTACAATTATTTTATTAAATACATAGTTAGAGGGACTAAAGTTACAATCATCAATAACCTTAGAGTAATTAATGGCTTTTTAATAATCAAGTATTTCTATCCTGACGTTGTTTACATTCAATTATTGTTTACTTATTGCTTAGTCGTATCCCTATGACAGGGTAATTTTTATGTAATATGGATTACGTCAAATAATAGCCTACATTTATGTATTGCATAACTGCCCTTCGTTTAGCAACCCCGGCCGGTCTGTGGGCTTTAACTTAGAGCATTACTCTTGCCAGCTTTTCATCTATCACGACCAAATTTTACATTTGGTTTATCTCTTCACAACTTCTTCCAAAATGAAGGCTCTAGTAGCAATTGGGTTATCAAAGACCGTCCGGGAAATTGCATCAGCAATTTCGTTTCTATTTCCCTCGATCCATCTAATTTCCACGTTTAGCTGACATAATAAGTGATTCCAACGAGCATATTTGCCTTCCAACAACGATGAGTCCATAAAGAATGTCAAATGCTTGTGGTCTGTATAAATTATATTGGTTTCCTGTCCACAAAGTAGATAATTGTACTTTCTCGCGAAAGTAACGATAGCTAATAGCTCTCTCTTATATATCCCATAATTTTTTTGAGTGCGAGTAAGGGTTGCTGAGTCATAAACTATTGGTACTTCTATGCATTCTTACATTTGAGTCATCACTATGCCTAAAGCGTTCTTACTAGCATCCGTATACATTTTTATAGGTAGAATAGGATGTACTTCTTGACGATCTACTGCTTTAGCGCACTCTTTTCGGAGAATACTGAAACTAGCTTGCTGTACAGGACCCCATTTCCACGGTACGTTTCCTAAAAGGTGATTGAGAGGATTAGCAATTTCTGAAAAGTTCTTAACCCACGGCTTTATTATATTAACCGAAGCAATAAAACTCCTTACTTGGTGTGCGTTTTGTGGTGTTGGCCAGTCTCTAACTTTTTGTGCTCGCTCTTCCTTGACTCTCGACTTGCCTCCAATTCCATGAGTGACTCCAAGCACGTCAATCACACTAAAAAATAATCTTATTTTCTTGAAGGACAGTTTAAGCATGCCCCATGCTATTCTTGGGTATACATGATCCCTTAAGTGTGCAAAAGCTTCACCAAAATCTCTGTATCATCCAAATGCGTCGTCCATATAGTATCGTAATTTTCGTAGAAGTTCTGGTTTTTCCCAATCAAATAAGGAGGGTGAACTTCCATCCGTTCCATCTTCTGCGATCAATCCTCTCGGTAACTTTGGTAGTGGTCCCATCATAATATTCATACATTGAGTTAGGCCGAATGTTATAGACTGAGGTCCTTGAGGTAAGCGCTTAGGCTACATTTGAGGCATATTACTTAATGTAAATGCAAAAATATGTCGAGATGACTCATGAAGTGAGATCGACCAATATGCGTGTTTATAGTCTAATTGTACATAACATTTATGTCTCGGATGGGAAAGAAACTCGTGAACATCGGCCATTAGGGGCATATATTTTGTTGGGAGTTCTTCCTCCACATAGTGGTAGTTAAAAGTTATCCTTGGCTCGTCACCCCACTTTGGTTGATCTGATTTAGGAATTAAGTTTGCCTATGCATTCCATGGAGAAAAGCCAGCTCTATCCTTCTGAGCCGTCGTTGGCTCATACATTCCACAATCCCATCCTTCCTGGATGATTTTATTAAGCCACCAGAGTTTATCATTAGGCCATCGACGCTGTGACTTTGCGTGGTGTGGTTTTATCCCTTCTTTTAGTTTAACTTTGTGAACGTAAAGATCTGTTGCTGAAAGATCTGAAATTTCGGTAGCATTTATATCTCTGTGTAAAAAGTAGACGCTTAACTTAGAAATTTGCTTCATCACCTGGAATTAGGTCTCCTAGCTTCGCACCACAGGTTTCAAACCATGATTCTATCTGTTCTCTATCAGCGTCGGATAGAGCTCTTCTTAACGGTCGCCGATTGGTAGGAAAAGCTGCTGTGATAGGTATATTTTGGACATGATTAACTGTATTTGAATGAAAATATAAAATTGGTTTTCTCCACGCTACAAATATGTCTTCTTCAATTAATGAGTCAATGCTTGCCCTTTCTGCTGAAGGATTCTGCGGACAAAGATTTAGATTCTATTTTGACGCTTTTTCGTCACGTCGGTGACGGCATCTTTTCCCGAATTCTTTTCTTGATTTTTATTTTTCTCTGGAATTCTTTCTTCCTCTTCACTACTGTATTCACTTTCAGATTCATCACTTTCAGTCGCACTTGTTTCGCTATTGCTTGAATCTTCAAATAGATCCAAAATTGATTCCTTCTTTTGGGACTCTATTTCTGTTTGAATTATTTTTGCTACATGTTCATTTTCAACTGTTAGTCTAATAATCTGATATTTTCCCATCTTGAGTCTTGTAGAAATCTCTACTCTTCTTCCGTCAACTTTTCTGTCTCCTATTCTCAATGAGAACGTAGGAATATCTATTCGAGCATTTACTTGATACAGCCAGGGTAAGCCCAAAAGTAGAGAGTGAGTATCATTTTTTACCTGAGGTAAAATCAGTACGTCAACTTTTCTCCATATCTCCGCAACTCTAATCTGTAACGAGGTGAAATGTTTTGCTACAATTGTTCCACCATCGGCTGTTCCGAATCTCATTGGGACAGGTAGTATCTTATGTACCACTGCAAGTGCCCTAGCTAGAGACGCTGAGATTAAACACACATCTGCCCCCTGATCTGCATGAGTAAATCCTGTCTTCAATTCTACTCTATGTTTTTCTCCATTTCTAATTGCTTCTACTTGCACAGGAATACGAAATGATTTATACTGATGTGGCTGTATTGATTGAAAATTATCCATTTTCTCATAAGTTTGTAAACTTTTTGCTGGCAGTTTATTAGGCTACTGTTACGGGTTAAACCCCTGACTAATCTCCTGAGACTCAAAGCGTACTTTCTTGTCCTGTTTTTCTCTTACTACTACTTGAAAAACTTCAGGATTTCTTTTCTTTCTCCTACTATTTTCCCCTGTTAGTAATTTCTTGAACTCATTCTGAGCTGTATTTGAAGCTTGAGCAAACTCCAAGACATACGTCTTAAATTCTGCTCTTTCCAGAATATTTTTATAGTTGACATCTCCTTACTCCTTTCTTCCTCTTATTATTCTTTTACTCTCTTGACGTCGTTTCTTCTTTTCTGCCTTCATTTCAAAATTTTCCGAGTCTCTAAACGAGCCATGTGGCTCGATTTGATCTCTTGTATGTCGCGTTATTGGCTCGATATCTTCATCTTTTAGTAGCTCCTCTATTCTTTGACGCTTCCTTGCCAATAATTCATTAACATGAGCAGTTAGCAGTACTTCAGAAGCTAAAGGCTCAACTATTTTCAACTTAGAGATCTTTTTTTTTATCATCCCTAGCTGGATCAAAAGTAACTGGCTCGTCTGGAAGGTATTTTGCTGTGAAACAGTCTACAGCATTCCCCAAGCTACTTACTCTGCTTATAGGCTCGCTCTGATCAGAAGAATCTGCCTGGCTAAAAATCTTCAAATTGCATAGTCTTTCCTTTGTATACAGGTTGAGTTGGAGTTGGAGGTGTTCGTACTTTTTCAATCATCTGAGCATGACCGGGATTTTCTTGAATTCTAGTTGGCTCTGTTATTTCGTTTGTCAAAGCAACATTATGAACGGGCCATATAGTCGACATGTGATTGCTAGTTACTTGCGATACAGTAGGCCTAGCAAGAAGGTCACGAGATTTCGACTGTAATATTTCTTGCTCCCAACGCATTAATTCAGGACCAGGACATCCTGGAGAGTAATTGAAAGGCCCTGTTCCTGCTGAACCATTTCCACAATTCCAACATACTTTCCTAAATGGCAAACTACCATTTACTAAGGGATGAGTTGAGTCAATCGAGCGTCTATGTTGAGAAGCTGGTATCTGATTTCTTCCTTCGAATTCTCTTCTATTCCTTCCATAATTCATATTTTTCGAAAATTTTTCGCCTCGACTTCTCCAGGAATCTTATTGTGCCGGTCCTCCATAACCTGATGAGTCATTGTTAAGTTGCTGCTCCTCTTTTTGACCATAGGCTGGTGTTTATGCAGGTAAGATGAGTAGTGGGTGCCTCTCGTGGGCCTCATATTCCCCAATAGATACCATCCTACCCGGCAGCGCTGAAGGTACCCCAATTCCTACATATGGCCTACGAAAGCTTCCAATTCTCGCTGCATCAGTATTAAATCGAGCAAAATCATTAACCACAGTATTAACTTCTGCGGGATTTCCTTGAATTAAGTCAAATGCCCTTTCCTTATGCATCTGTTGCCACATTTCATTTTGCCTTGCCTGGTCTGCCATGGTTGTTTGGCACTCTTGTATAACTTCAAAGGTCTGGCGTAAAGACTTACAAGACGCCGCTCCTCAGTTCACTGCTCTAGCATTTAGTTCTTCGTCGTAAATTACAAGAACAAATCTATCCACTATCATCTCAATGACAAATCTATTAACACTCGACGCCAATCCTATATACTCAGACGAATCGTCAGCCCCAATAACCCTGAGAACTCCCTGAGCTCGTGAAAAGTAGTCTCTCAATGACTCATTCTTCTCCTGCTTTAACTCGTCCAGCATCTGCTGTTGTTGTGGTTCGTTTTCAGGAGCTACAAATAGCTCAAACCGTCTGATGAACTCATCTGTGAAAATATCTCGTTCTATATCACTGATTGTTAAAGGTCTTCTTCATTTTACCTTGTCTGTTATTGTTCTTATGTGGGGTGTTGAATCCATCCACATTGCAGCATTGTTTGTCACATTCATCCGGACAGCTTTCACCCACATCTAGCCTGGAATAGCCTCAACTGAATTAAACCCCGCTTGAATAAACTTGCTTTCTAAAACAGCTATCCACCTTCCAGCATCTTGATCTGTTCCAGAAAATTGGGTGACATTTATTGTTGGCAAAACTAATGAAGAAGGTCCCTCTTCTCCTGTAACATCGCCAGATCTTCACTCTGTTTCAGGCATCTCTAGTTTTTCAGATACTTTACGTTTGGATGTCTTAAAAGTATTTTTAAGGGGGCCCACAATTTCTTGTTGTACTAAATCTGATTTGAAGCTCTGAGAGAAGATCAAATTGTCAATAACAGTACCTATGTGTTTTTCCAGATGTTTTATCAACTTTATTTGTCCCTTTTGTTCTTGAAAAATTAAATTTAATTCCCCTTTGGCTTTTAATAACTCGACCCTATATTCGTTGACTTTCAAACGTGCTTCACTAGACTTAACTACACAACGATATGCACGCAAACAGGGAAGATCTTGTAGGCGTTCTTTTATTAACCGTTTATCCAGGGTTCAATGCTCTTTTCAATCTTATTACTTTAAGATATGATTTGGCTAATCAACAGATACTCAAGGTTCGAGTTAGTTATGGTAGAGTTATCGAATTAACACTATATAACAGGCTCTCCTGTATCTATTTGTATTTTTTTTTCTTCTTTTTAGTGAGACATCTATGGCCAGTGCCTAATTTTTCCTTTGTTTACCTAGTCGTGATCCGAGATGTAAATAAACAATCAAAACAGTAATCTCCTCTTGCAATAAATTTTCTGATGCGACTTAGCTTACTAGACTGGTCTAAGTAGGAAGAAATTATTTCATTCTCTGCGTAGGTCACCAGAAATGATTGATTCTTGGATTAAGATATGGGTGTCCTCCCTCTTTTTCGCGCATCTCTTTCACCGAAAATAACTATAGCATAGGGCTATGACTAATCATAGCACGTGACTTATATCAGAACCTTTCTTCTACTGTTGTGGTATATGGTATAAAATAGGGAAATCGAACCATAGGCCTGTCTCCTTGACCAATTATGCTCTAGCTACAATTTGATCCTAGTATTTTCCATTGAATTTTTCTCAAACCAAGTAAACAAATATGTAAACAAAGAAAATCGGTTTGTTCCATCCATTAATCAGTCCTACAAGGATTTGTAGATTTAATCCAAGATACCTATCTGAACAATAAAAGTCAATACTTCTCGCAGCATACAATAATACCTCTCTTTATGAAATTTTTTGATAGTACCATCGCGCACGAAATGATATCACTGCTACCCTTACAATCGCAAAATAATCATGATTTCAGACACAATGTCAAGAGCTGGAAATTTCAAATCATGTTATTAGGGTAAAACGCATTCTAATGTTCAAAACCGGTAATGTTTTCTTCATGTTATGTTTCAGCTAAAAAATTGTTGTCAAAAACATATACTTCGGATGGATGAAAAGGAGTGTAAAAGGTAGCCGTTATTATTAGCTTCTTGAAAGCTTGGAACTCAACCTCGTATGAAAGTAAATTTAAATGGAGTAACTTCAAGAGGCATTAAGTTTCTGAGTTTAAACTGGATGAGTCATTAACTTTATAGTCACAAATTTCAAAAAGATAAAGCTTTTCATGATCAAAAATCATTTCGATAAATAAAAGAAGAACCTTGGAACAGGTATAAAAAG
>QVIK01000551.1:10250-34863 GCA_003957845.1 Oidium heveae
CTGTTATGATTATGAGGTAGACGAGCACATGACATTACCTTTGTAATATCGTTTGTGTAAAATAAATCACGAGAGGTAATGGACGAAAGTTCTATATGACTTTGTTTAGAATAATACTTGTATGAACCTATGTTCTCTATATCGCCTTTAAGTCAACCAGACTCGTCTACCTCATAATCACAACACCTACTTCTACCAAGATTGTCACAATCGTCAGTCAGAGTGCATCAAGTTCTATTGTGTATCTCATATTGATGGTGTCCAGCAACTCTCTCTCTTGTTATTGGGGAACAAAACAGAAAGGATTTCATTCTATTAATTGGAATCCCTATCCATACCCGTGAGACTTAGTCAGCAATGTGTTTGCATGATAACTCGGCTTTTATCAGCTAAGTGATAATGAGCCTCCCAAGAAAGTTGGATTCAAGGGTCCTACACTGCAAAATTATGCATATTATTCTTTAACGCGAGATGCCTCATGGAAGGCTTAAGGTTGGGCTTCTCTGTGAGCTAGTTTGGATAATCACATCAAAACCTGGGACCGGATTCCCTATTGCAATTCTTTCGAACTTGAACCTGATGAATTTCCGTTTAAGTTTTGCAGAGATGTTTTATTGATTTTTGGATTTGTCGTTACATCAGTCTTCATCTAACTATATTGGCACCGATAAGTCTCGCCGTCGCCTGTTATGCAGTTAGCGACAGCTCGATAAGCCAGCTCTACAATTTTAGAAGCATATCTTCAGAAAATAAACCCACAGATCTTAGAAAGATATATAGGTTCTAATTGTCAGGTTCGATTATACTGACTAGCGTGAAAACAGCGATATTTGGGTTTCTAATTAAGAGAAAAGAGTAAAATCCGATCAGGTTTTCTTGTCATCTTCCTATATGCCCATGAATTATTTTCCTGCATTTTGGAGACTTTCAATAAAAATTTTCTTACTGAAGAGCCATCAATCTTGAATTTTGAATTCGTAAAGATGAGGATTGCTCGTGAAGATGGATAGTATTCAGTATTTGCTATCGTAGATTACAGTTGCCATGGAAATCTAGGTCAGAGATTAAGTTGAGTTAGAGCTTTCGAGACAAGCCTGCGGTTCAACTTTACCATCTTGGGTTATGCGAGCTGGGGTATGGATAGATTTAGAGTGACGCGTCAAAAGTTATGAAAGGTCGATATGTCGATATGTGGGCCGAGACAGAGTTATGATACGAATTAATTATTTTAATAGTAGTTTAGTAAGAGGTGGTCAGCGTGGATTGGTTGAAAACTGATACGCGCCAATCAATGAATCTAAAAGGTCCAGATTTGTGCAAAGTGGGGGGGGGGGGTATTTAATTTTCTTGGAGTGGGCAAACAACATTTCCCATAAAATAAGGTAGCGGATATTTGCAATCAAGCTTTACCTTATTTGGTCGCAAAATAAGCGACAATAATTTTCCCTAATCATCATCTGAGGATTTATTCATTTGTTTGTTTTTTACTCTAAGTCGCTTATTTCTCTATCCCTACATTTTTTGTAAACATAGATTGAGCTCGAAATCTTGAGACTTTGTCACGAATTCGCAATAAATTAGTACAGAGATTCATGCACCATAAATTTCAACTAAAATAGTGGTACTTCAAGGAAATTACTAAATTAAATACATAACTCAGACATTATTTACATAAATAAAGACCCTATTATTATAGTTTCCGCATGCAATTCGACGCCATCCAATGTCTGATGAACATTAGTATGTAATAGATCCGAGTCATTTTATCACTTACTTTACTTTCTATTACGCTTGGTTTCACCATGCTCAATTTGGCTTTGTCTGGATCTCTTTGCACCAGCAGCAATTCTGCCATCACTGGCATGAAAGTTGAGTAACAATCCTCCAGTAGTTTCAAGAGCCTGGCTTGAAACGTGAGATACAACTACTGGCTGACCATAATGCGAATATTCTGCCATATTAATTCGCTCAGCTTATCCGAAACCCGAGGGGTTCCGCTGTGTTGAGTTTTCGAAAGCACGCTGGCGCTATCCTTGACGGTCTCGTTGTCCTGTCAACGATTGGTTCAAGGAATGCATTGGTCGACCTTTGATCTTAGTGATACGAGGGTTCTGTATGTCTAGTAATGGATCACATAGCGAAGCAGAGTAGTTGTATGTAGCTATATTATTTAGAAGTTCAGGCTCTGTAAAATGCCGAGACAGCTTTTGGAAGCGCTCATGAGGATGTATGACTTCAAGTTTAATGACATCCCCATTGCTCGTGTCATCCATACTACTCTCAATCATGTGAGAGCATAGTAGACCTAGGGTCTTTGTAAACCTGCCTGTACAAGGCGGTAAACATGCCCTCTTTTTACGTGCCTTGATTACAAGTTCATACTGATTTAAAATCCTTTTCAAGGCAAAAGGGGTTACCAAAGCTTGGATATCTCTAAAAATACTCTTTTCAGATAAGATGGAAGTCGCGTTTTCGCTTTAACGAGCTCTAAAAAGGTAGTCTGATCGTTGGTGATTGCAAAGAGTTTTTGACTTCCTAACTACTGCACAGAGGTCGCTAACAGAGCTTCCTAGCGAGGCTTTTAACGTGGCATGACCACCTTCGCTGCAAGAAGAAGTGTGATTAGCGAAATGTAGATGCAAATCTGTCCAAGCCTTGCTTCATTTCTCCTTCTTGGGGACTTCGATTTGGAGGTAGATGAAGGCAAGATAATAGGGGTAGCCAACTAGAGTTGCATACAACCCCGTTTTTTAAATCACTGCAACACGTGAATTTCATGAATGGTTTATAATCAAATGCCCCATCAAAGTCATTAATTTTACAACATGTTCGAACATTGATTGCCATATTGTCATCGATTCTTATTCAATTAATTTAATTTTAGTTGATATAGCCGTCGCATTCATTTTCATACTTTGCTATCTAGTTTTTAGAAGGTGTAAAGGTGATTTAGAAGAGAAACTAGTTTTTCTAGACTGTTTCTGCGAGCAGAAAAATCACTGCTTTTTGTTTTCTTCATAACTTTCGCTTTCCTTCATATATTTTAATAGAAAAAGATACATTAAATCCCAATCTGACACAAAAAAATAATAATATCAATTTTAAATTTCAACTTCTACTGACATAATGATAATGTTGGGCTTTGAGTGTGGGTGTTAAGATAAGTTGATCTTTTCGTGAAAAATTGGATGACACATCATGCATGAATTTCACGTGTTACAGGGGTTGAAGAAACGGTATTGTGTGCAAAAAGTAGTTAACGAGTTTTCAGAAATTCTAGTCTGACTACCCCTGATGAGTGCTTAACACCTAATCGCCCTGCAGAAGGAGATATGTATACCATTTATCTGTCAGATAAACAAATAAAATGACGCAATCTAGTTACTAGAGCAACGGTTAAGAAAAGCACAAAATCCCTGGTGATCTACCTTCGGATCTACGACCAAATTAGGTAAAGCGTGATTGCAAATAGCGATGGTGATTGCAAATATCCGCTCCCTAAAATAATATTAATACGGATTTTGGGGGATGCTTTTTTTTACCGGCCCTTGTCCAAAAAAAAAAATAAAAAACTAAGATTCAATCAATTGTGCCCGCCAGAGTGGGCCCTTCCCCCACCCCGCCCCGGTGATTAGTATTGATTTTTTTGCAACCAAAACAGAAGTGGATGCATATTATGGACAGGTAGATTGCCGAATTGCCGTAAGCGCCTTGTCGAGTCTGGCATCGGACACTAAACGCTTTACCATCATATTACACTGCATATATAATACATTACCCGATATTATGGACCACCTCTTCGTCTATGTATCCCTGTCTTCAAGATTTTTGGCCAGCTCCTCGAAGAGGCATCGAGGTGTGTCTTCTGGGCCGTGAAACCAATAAATAGTATAGATGAGGTATAGATCAAATTTTGGTGAAGAACATGAATTATCTACAAGAAGACACTCTAGAAGTCAGTATAATAAATTTATATTGAGTTTATATTGAGTTTGTTGTAAACAGATTTGCAATTTTATTTAAGGCATTGGAGGATGCCAACTTACAGACCTTCCGTCGCCCTCCCATAAACCTTACCCACTTAACACATACCAGCTTATGATGAAGAAGTCTGAAGAAAGTCCGAAAACATTGGAAGCTAGATTGTGAATGAGGCGAACAATCCCTTGAGTAAACCTAGCCATTATCGAATAATATCGTCTATGTAGCAGTAAAAAATGTTTCATATTTATTGTAGATAAATTTCAAACAAATAATATTTCCAACGATGTACGATTATCTTTACACTATACTTTACTCGCTCAGCTCACTGCGGTTCAAAAAGTTCTCAATAGTCACTGTACATTTAAACAATAATTATAAATTTAGGTAGATCCATACTACCACCCTAATTCTCATTGCCCTCTGAAACAATTAACCAACTTCACACAAGGGCTAATTTTTAGGTTGACGTGGTATACTTTCCATCCTGTGCATATTTAGTTACTAAATGGAGTAGCCGTGTTTTCTAACATGTAAATGATCTAATTAATTCAGTTATAGTTTCAATTTTGATCAAGTGAAGATTCTTTCTTAAAAACCCTAAATTTTTTATGTCGAAGTATATTATTTTTGTTTTCTTGAAACAGCTTAACAACTTCTTGGAATAGACGATGTTTATTGCACGAGAGCTTATTTCTTACCTGAGCTGTAGAAAACTCAAAGCAAAGCCTAAAAATTTGATCTGATAAAATTTGTGTTTAAAAAGTGCAATTAAAGGGGCCAGAAATGACAGTTTTGATGGGGTCGCACGGGCGGCACGGCTCACCCGTGAAAATTAGTGGCATGTACGACGAGAAAGGACGGGAAACGATCTGTAAAGCAGGTAATGCTCGGCTCGTTCCGCTAGTAGGCTAAACTCTGTTCTACCGAAAGTGACTCTTCTCTATCAGTCTCCTTATCACGCTCTATAATAGCTCATTCATTACGTACAGCCAATTTTTCTCTTGTCCCCAAATCTGTGCATATATATGTTATGAAAGTTCTAACACAATAAGCTGTCTACTAACTTTCAAAGTTGTTCATAAATTTCGCACGTTCGTTGTTTCATGCACGTGCGTAACTGGTCAAGTCTTTTCTTTCTCTCGGCATCATAAGCCCTTCAATAGTTATTACAAATATTTTTCAGTCCCCACATCATAGAATCAAATAACTCCTCAACTTATTGTCCGAAACTCACTCTTTCGTGACAATTTACTTTCACGGCTGTACTGATGGACGTCGAGCGTTCCATACATGTCTATTTTCTAGTTAATATTGGTGCATGTTAAGTGGAGAGAAATGAGATCGAGATACTTACACATTATGGTAAACATGATATTCACTACAGCTGATCTCTTTCCTCACATCGTTGCACAGTTTATTGACCTCTTCTACGCTCCATCCCTTAACTCGGGTCAAAGGCGCCAAAGAGAACGCTTGAATGCCTTGTAGAAGTCCCAAATTGTACCACCTTCCAACTTCCCTTGCATGGGCGGCTGCAGGCCACGAGTTAAGTGGGGCTTGGAATATCTGTTCTCGGATATCCCGAAAGCCGTATTGTGCTAAAATAGAGCCCGTCCCACTATTGTATGACAGTGATCGACCCACCTCTTCTGATGCCTCACAAATAATACGGGTCCAATACTGTAATGCTGAATTTGGAGGCAAGCTTCCATCATCACATCGAGGTGTTAAATCGATCTCTATGTGCTCAAGCCAGCCATGCCCAGGTTTTAGATGTCTATAGGTAACGATACGCATCAGAGTTAGATGCATTGTGTATGAACAAGAAGAAATAAAAAGGCGGGGCTAATCTACCTGAAGACATTTTCGTAGACTCCTTTCCAGTCAGAAACGCCTCCATTGAGCGTTCGTATATGTATAAGATCCCACCGGTCAGGTCCCATACTATGCCAGGGCAACTCGATATCGCCTTGTAAAAAAGTCAGATTAGAAGGAATACTAATGCAAAATAGATCAGCATTGTGAGTTGTGAGTATTCCTATTCACATACTTTGGTGGTTGCGTCCAAGCAAGATCCAGTCCATAAACCCTTGCATTTGCTGGGAGATATCTACTGCCAGACTGTTAGACTTATACTTGTGCACTCCTTTTCACACACTCTCAGTCTCTCAATTCTTACTCTGCCATCTCGATAGCCCAAATTCCTGTACCGGTGCCCCAATCTAGGATCATAGGCCCCATTCCATCTTGAAAAGGGGCTGTGAAAGGAACTGTGTGCAAGACTCGTCGCCTCACGAGAAAAAAGAATTTATGATATATGTCTAATCGATCTTGCTCATCCTACAATTCCATTAGTTACAAAGCTCAATTCAATGGAAGAATGGTCAACGAGCCTCATCGCACGGTAATAGATATTTCCCTTGTCTGAATTTATGGTAGAGGCGACCATTCTCTTTGTAGCCGCCCCAGAGACCTTCAGAGGAGCGACGAGGCATACTTGCGAAATTATAAGGGCAAGAATAATCTCTCCCGTTGGAAATAACAATAAAATTAAAAAAAAAAAATAATTATAATAATAAGAAGAAGAAAACTGATCTTTCCTTCTTCCTCTCCCCTCCCCAAGAACCTTATATCAAAAGACTTCTGAAAAGGTCTCTTGAGAAGTCAGAGTGTAGGGCAATAAAATGACTTAAATGACAGGACGCAAGAAAACCGGTTCAATGGAAGACGAGTTAAATAATGAAGGTAGAAGAATTAGACTAAGAATTGTGAAGGAGAAAAAGTAAGAGTGTTAGCAGTAAGTGTAATTATATATAGTTAAAGATTATATGAAGGTGAGATGTGGGTTGAATGGGGGGGATGGAGGGGCGAAGCTAGCACGCATGTATGTGGAATGGATTGTCAAGGGTTGTTTCAGATGACAAGGGTGTGGAGGGCGGTGTGACTGGGTAGCAAGTCGGTCGGTTACAAACCAACTGGACGCAATCATGAGAGGCAAGAGGCGACGACCGACTAAGGCAGGGAAAGTAAACAGTGGCATTCGACCAGCATTTGCTGCAAAAGGCACTCCACTGAATGGAGCGATCAGGCTGAAAGAGGAAGTTAAAAGAGAATGAATGCGGATGAGGAGGAAGGACGAGGGCAAGGAGGGAGGGAGGATGAAGGGGGGAAAAAAAGGATGTCTTCTGTATGATTCGGGACGAATGACTCGGTTCGGCTCCGGAACAAACAAAACAGGCAGCGGCAAAGGGAAAAATAAGGAGAGGTGACAGATACATCAATTGAGTACAAAATAGAGGAAAATAAGCAAATTCGACGGCAGGCAGGCGGACAGTCAGGCTGTGAAGAAGGAAAGAGCAGCGACTGATCGTAAAACCAGCGTCCTAATGCTCGTGCGGCTAAAAGATCCAGATCATGTGACGAATGTCAAGAACCCGATTATCTGGTTGCTAGCGCTGTCGAAGTGTGGGGTGGATCCTTGCTCTCGCTTGCACGCAGCAGTGGCGCGGCTGCATTTTAGCGCAGAACACAACAAGCAAAGTAGGCTAGCTGTGAGTAGGAGAACTATGAGCAGCAGCAGCAGCAGCAGCAGCAACAACACCAGTAGCAGTAGGAGCAGATAGTATCAGGCTGGCACAAGTGAAAAGGAGGCAAATATTCTTGACGTCCAACGGGATGGTAAACTTGAAACTACCCTACCCTGCATAGCTGCTCTTCTTTGCTGCTTTGCTCTCTCCAATTTGGTCCTGTCCTGTCATATCTTGATTTGACTTGACTTGGCTTGATCTGTCTTGCTTGTCTTCTCTGGTCTCATTAGTCCCTGCCTGTTTAAATTTCCAAAGGAAAGAGTGAGTGCCTCGTAATATCTTGGATCGTTGAACAGCGATGAGCGAAGTTTAGCGTCCTCGTATAGAAGCTTATTTAAAGACCATTAATGTCAAGAGACACGGGATAAGAAGCCTTAGTACATCTATTATTCTCTCGATGCCTGACAAGCTGGCGCTTCTGGTCCATACCACTACCTAAGTCAAGCAGAGCAACTGGCTTCAAGTTGCAACTGATACCTCATTGAGAAAAAATTTAAAAAATAAACTAAAAAGAAATTGGTGTGTTCAAATGAGGGGTGAATGAGGTGGATTAGGGAAAGTGGCAACAATCTTCCGCCTGTCACACAGAGCCGACCCGCTGGGAAGTCAATGTGCAACCTGGATGTGGCCCCACTCGTCTTCCCCCCCCCTGTACAAATACATGAGCCAGCCAGCCCTTGCTGAAAAAAAGAAACATTATCCATTTCTGGTCTAGCTAACTCTCGGAAAGTCATCCCGATCCCGAGTGTCCCGATTTCACTGAACTATCGGCTTAATTTTCTACACTCGGCAGTTTCGACGTCTTAGGTCCAATTTATCATTTGTCACTCCGTCGCTTACTTGATTTCATCGGGGTTCTAAGTCTGTTGGCCAGCCAACGGGTCAGCCACTATTCGAGTCAGGGAAAATTATTTAATTTATTGATTTATTTAATTTTAGGTCACAGGCTCCAGCCCAGCACTCCGTAAGCATGAGACCGGTGAAGCCGGCAAAGGTTATGTCTAAGACACAGAGTTTAACTCGTTTCAACCAAACACTACTTTGAGTAGCTAAAAATATTTTGAAATATTACTGGGAAATTATGATAGGAGTGTATTGAGCACTTCTAAAACTCCGTTACCCTGCCATGCAAACTGCTACGGCTTCTTGTTCTTTCGCTCCCATGCATCCAGAAATGGAAAGTGTAAAATTACAACACTTTCTTTTCTTATCCTTCCTTTCAAATTCTTTCAATATCCTCTTGACCGTCTCCTCAAAACGTCTCATGGGTTTTCTTCCTCATTGAGAATCCAGAGATCCTCTCAGCTTTCCATCCCTTATTTCCTCCATGATTACACACCCAATATCTGCTTATCAGATTCTCATTCTCGTAAAGTATTGATCAACTCCCACCTTCCTTTCTCTGAAGTATGGCACCAGCCCCTCTTGTTGGAGGCCGGAAAGTCGATTCGAGAGCTCAAAGCCAAGGCATCGATCCCTCAGCCTTCGTCGAATGCTCATTTTGGTGCTTTGGCGATATGTCTAAAGTATATCGTCAAGAATCGTCGAAAGTTGAGTCGGCGGTGTCGTTGCCGAGATGGAGTCGAAGTTGAGGCCGAGCTACTGCCCAGTTCTCAATGTCATACCCATTTGTAGATTGGTATAATGAGAGTAGACTGTGACTTTTTTAAGTTTGATAAATGATGCACTTTAGTAAGGTCATGTCATGCATCGGAAGTTATAGAGTATGTGAGTATGTGAGATAGGCTCCGAGAGGAGCAACTCAAGAATAGATCGAAAGAAAAGAGAAGAATGTGATGATTTTAATGTGTCTTTTTTGTACAGAAACGCATAAGAATCTCTGTCCATCTACGAGTTGTACTAATGGTCTGTCTAAGACTGACTTTCCATCTCTTTTAACGACTGAATCTTGGCTCTGAAAGACTATTGCACTCTCAGGTTCGTAGAAGGCACCACGTACAGGTGTTCAGTCTCGCCCTCCTCAGGGAAAATTAAGTTGAAGGTCAAAGAATATTAATCTTACTCAATAATATTTATCTAAATTTCAAATTAAAATTGGTAGTCTCCGAGAGAATAGATATATCTCAAGTCTGTAACTTTCTTGGTGACTCTAGAGCTTCTTTCTTGTCGCTATGCCTTATTTACTTTTTCATTAGCTGTTGCCACCTCTGCTCCTTCCTACACTCTTTTCATTTTTTAATGTTTGTCAATCGAGGGTTTACATATTCTGGTATCCTCTTTCTCCTTTTGGAAGCTAATGAATGCTCAATTTCTAATACTTGAGCCTCAATAATAGTCCTTTTCTCGGCCAGCTGTGCATCATCCCGCTTAGACATAAAGTTTCTCTAGATGATCATGGCATGCTTTAATTTAACTATTAATGAATCTTTGCTTTTTATTTGGCATAGGATCATGGATTTTTGAGTAATCCCGAATAGTCATTCCCTTATCTTGTTGGTGTCGTGAAAAAAATCGACGTGTTCGTTTACTACCGATGGAACTATTGCCACCCTACAGCTCCAGTATCTTTGCGACCGTTTTTCGCATAGGAAGGTGCGATAGAGCCTGCTTTACAAGATCAAGTACGATAATCCAATTGAAAAGGAATAATTCCTTATTATTTTTTAATAGATTTAGAGGTCCCGGGGCCTCTACACAGAACTGTCATTTATGCCTAATTCTTTCGTTAAAACCGGAATGTGGACCACGGCTCGCTGCCCTTACCTGTGATGGAAAGACTCAGTGAAACATGAACTCAAACTGAGCATACAAAATCTATATTAATTCTCTGTGGAGAAGACAATTTAGGGATATTTAAGAAGAGATTTATTTATTCATAGGGTGGAGTTTGATGCTTCGTTACCCTTTAGAATAGGCGAGATAAATCTTGTTGATAGCCAATTAATGTTGGAGGGGCAATCTGTTAACAGCCCTGACCCGTAACATTACCACCCGCCGAGATGGATATTCATTGCGAATAAAAGCTGCGATAACTTTTTGAAGTCTGGATCCACCTGACGATTTTATTTTTGGATAATTTAATAAATTGCGGCTAATTTCGAAACTTGGTATACGAGATAAGCTTGTTCAAAATAGAGAAAGTAATAAAAAGTGTGACCCGATGGTTGGCTGACCTGTTGAGTAGCCAGACTTGTATAATCTTATCAGAATTCTTCCTGGATCTAAAAATTCCTACTTGAGTACAGCTCCTTATTATGAAGGTTTGCTTGATAGAAAATAAATTTGTCGTGAGCTTAGTACTTCTGGTTTCTTCTTACAAATGATTGACATTTTGGAGAACTTCATATTACTCCTCCCCACCTTCCACTCGGCAATTATCTACACAATTACTAGATATACTAAATATTATATATTAGAACTATTTACACATAAACTAATAATTTTTAAATCCTAGCTTTTAGGAGAGCAAACTTAAATTTTATATCGGAAAAAAACATACGAATGCACTATGAAGGTAAGATATATAATACAACGGGAGAATTATATATAATACAACGGGAGAATTTTGGGTATCTTTAACGAAAAATTTTCACTTGAGAAAAAACACTCCACATAGTCCTAAGTGGCATCCGATTTAGCTTCCGTTTTAGTAGTATTCCTAACTTTTTTGGGCTTAACATTAAAGCCATGCATTCCTCGGAGCCCCATTTTTGCAATAGTATCCTTCGTTAACATTGGGGTTTCTGGTGCACGAAGACCCTCTTTGGCAAACTTATTTGCCTCCACAACTAAATACTGTGGAGTCCAATCCATTGCTTTTACATGCGATTTATAATAACCAATCCAGGATTGATATATCTTCTTAATTTTTTCCTCTTCCATATTTGCTGCAATTTGAAGTACTTCTTCTCTTAAGCTTAAGTCTGCTGGACATTCTAAAAATTTAATTTCTGCTAATGACTTGGAGGGGAAAAATTTTTCAGCTTCTGTCAGGAAGAACATACCCCCTCCCTCAGTCCCGGCTCGAGCAGTGCGACCTAAACGATGAATGTATGTTTCCTTGTTCATTGGAAGGCCAAC
Organism: Oidium heveae; assembly: GCA_003957845.1. NCBI lineage: Eukaryota > Fungi > Ascomycota > Leotiomycetes > Helotiales > Erysiphaceae > Oidium > Oidium heveae. The sequence goes on from QVIK01000551.1 coordinate 21,863, forward strand.
TTGGATCACATCGGTTACCGCTGGGATATCGATACCCCGAGCAACAACGTCTGTCGCTACGAGAACACCAGATTCAGCTACCCGAAATTGAGCGATAACTCTATTTCTTTTTTTTTGACTTGCGCGCGAGTGAAGTACGCTTACGTTGGGAATTCCCGATACATTTTGCAAAACATGACCATAAAAATCAGCCAGTGCTGCTGTGGGTGCGAAAACAATCGACTTGAAGGCTCCTGATTTCCTTAATTGAACTTCACGCTGAATATTTGCAAAGAGAGCAGGTGCAAGGTCGGAGAATGTTGGGACAATAATGAGCTTCTGTAACACTCTTTCATGTGTAAGTTTTTCGCCGATTGGAATTGTACTTATACACTTGTAGTCTTTACCAAGAACGAGATCGGCCACTTTACTCACACGTGGTGTTTGGGTTGCAGAAAAAAGCATTCCTTGTCTCTTAGATTCTACTTTGTCAGGGAGGTAGCTGACTATTCGTTCAATATCCTTCATGAACCCCATATCAAGAAGTCGATCTGCCTCATCAAGTACAAGAGTATCAAGAGCTTTAAACTTCTCAATAAACCTAGGTTCACTCAGATGATCTAAAAGTCGGCCAGGTGTAGCAATGAGAATGTCACAGCTCTTAAGTATATCTTTTTGCTCTTTTTCTTTGTTTGTACCTCCAATACAAACATGAACGGTGTATTGATAAAAGCGCTGCAACAAGCCCTTTGCTTCTTTTGCTATTTGAAGCGCCAGTTCTCTTGTTGGTGATAGCACAAGTAACGAAATATGTTTTCCAGGACTTGGATCCTTAGTTACGAGAGTTTGAATAGCTGGTAGAAGAAATGCAATCGTTTTGCCTGTTCCGGTCTTTGCCTGTGCCAAGCAATTCGATCGGTCGTCTATTAAATCTCGAATAGTAGCTTTTTGAATAGGCATCATCGTATCAAATTTCAGGTCATCGGAGAGAGTCTTTACTAATTTTGGATGAAGACGATTCTCGTTCCCGAGATCTCGAAAAGTTGTGCATTCAGTAGGCTTGTCGCTCTCTGAGCTTGATTTAGAGGCCCTGAAGCTCATCATTCCAAATCTTCGAGATGCGCTGTGAGTTCGAATTAAGGTTTTAGCATTAATATTCAATAGAACATTCTTCTCCTTGATTATTTTGTCTCGGCAACTTAATTCTTTAAATTTAGGTAGAATGAAGTTTCTAATCTGACGAGTTAGTAAGCATCTTCCACATAACTGTGTGATAGTTGACATTGTCGTCAACTGGTGAAGATTGCCTGAAAAATGATTATTACTGTGTTAAGGTGGGTTGGAGATCAAAATTTTTTGGTGTATATGTAAATCATTTCCACAAATGTTCAAACATGCTCGAAAAATACGGGGGTGCTAAATATTATCTAAAATACAAATTTTGAATATAAATCTTGGGTCACATTAAAACGTCTAACCCTCCAATTTTCCTTGCCAATGAGTAATGGGAACTTAAATGTATCAACTTGGTCCTCCATTTAGCAGACTTCGAATCGTAATATGCAACAACCCTTGTGGGCAACTTTGGGTGTAGAATCCGATGAGGAAGTGAACAAAATTGTATCTTGTTATGAAAATAATGTAATACGATAATTAGATATAACTGATTAGGGTTGTCAAATAGAGAATTACCGGGTTACTAGTAAACGTTCGGTGTGGGAGTAAACAATCCTGGTGGAAGCTATTTTGATGTTTGTTTATCAGGAGTTTGGAATAAGGAAATTAAGAAACCCTGAGCTGCTAGATTTATGTCACCGTTGTTAATGACAGTGTCATTATTATTTATGTTGATACGGTTTTAATTTGAGTTGTAATTTAACGGTAAATATAGGCATAAAAACATATTGTCTGTGATTCTTGATTTACGGTATAAGTCGAGGTACCACGAGTCCGATCAGCCACCTGCCGGCCACTTTCGCTTAAGACATGCGCGTAAGCAAATTTGTGAGTGATCATCCAACCAATGGAAGCTTACTTGGATAGTTATTATAATTTTAGGGAAATGTTATTTGCCCCCTCCAAGAAAATTAAATGCCTCCCCACTTTGCACAAATCTGGACCTTTTAGATTTATTGATTGGCGCGTATCAGTTTTCAACCAATCCACGCTGACCACCTCTTACTAAACTACTACTAAAATAATTAATTCGTATCATAACTCTGTCTCGGCCCCCATATCGACATATCGACCTTTCATAACTTTTGACGCGTCACTCTAAATCTATCCATATCCCTGCTTGCATAACCCAAGATGGAAAAAATCGAACCGCAGGCCTGTCTCCTTGACCAATTATGCTCTAGCTGCAATTTGATCCTAGTATTTTCCATTGAATTTTTCTCAAACCAAGTAAACAAATATGTAAACAAAGAAAATCGGTTTGTTCCATCCATTAATCAGTCCTACAAGGATTTGTAGATTTAATCCAAGATACCTATCTGAACAATAAAAGTCAATACTTCTCGCAGCATACAATAATACCTCTCTTTATGAAATTTTTTGATAGTACCATCGCGCACGAAATGATATCACTGCTACCCTTACAATCGCAAAATAATCATGATTTCAGACACAATGTCAAGAGCTGGAAATTTCAAATCATGTTATTAGGGTAAAACGCATTCTAATGTTCAAAACCGGTAATGTTTTCTTCATGTTATGTTTCAGCTAAAAAATTGTTGTCAAAAACATATACTTCGGATGGATGAAAAGGAGTGTAAAAGGTAGCCGTTATTATTAGCTTCTTGAAAGCTTGGAACTCAACCTCGTATGAAAGTAAATTTAAATGGAGTAACTTCAAGAGGCATTAAGTTTCTGAGTTTAAACTGGATGAGTCATTAACTTTATAGTCACAAATTTCAAAAAGATAAAGCTTTTCATGATCAAAAATCATTTCGATAAATAAAAGAAGAACCTTGGAACAGGTATAAAAAGGTGTTGTGTTCCTGGAATAATACAGGGATACCCATGATTGATCTGCAAGGTAAATCCGAGCTTATCATTGCTCACAAGATTCTTACTTAAAGGATCAGAATATACGAGAATGTATTGTAAGAAGGAAGTTCAATATAGAATAACATAGAACTGATAGTACCATACTGTTGTGTGATCATATTCGACTACAGTATGGTGGAAAATAGATAGGACAAGGGATTGGAGCTGTATATATTAAGGTCCATGTTCCTCTTAGATAAAGCTTCGTAGTATATCAAAACAGTCTCTTCACATAGTTATCAGAATATCAATTGATCTCTACATAAAACCTTATCTTCTATCTCCTACTCATTCATCCTCCATAAAGGTAGAATAAATGTCCCTATACTGCTCATAACTTAAATAAAAGGCGACTTAAATCTTTTGTAAGTTCAACAATGACAAAAAAAATTGTTTCAATTAATAATATTTCAGGGCCTGAGAAGTTGTCTTCTTATTAATAGTTACTGAAAGAAACAGCACTAATATTGCTGACTGACAAAACTTTTCTCAAGATACGCTATTTTTTAGCAAGGAATTTGATCTCATCAACAAACTTGTAATATAACTTCTAGTTCATTATCTCTCTTATTTCGAAGATCATAACTATGAAGTACCTACTCAGTTGCATTTTAGCAGTGTAGGTAATAAGATCTTTGCATTCTAAGTTGGATTTAGATTTGAGATTGAGTTCTTGCCTACTGTTATGATTATGAGGTAGACGAGCACATGACATTACCTTTGTAATATCGTTTGTGTAAAATAAATCACGAGAGGTAATGGACGAAAGTTCTATATGACTTTGTTTAGAATAATACTTGTATGAACCTATGTTCTCTATATCGCCTTTAAGTCAACCAGACTTGGCTCCTTTATATCTATAGAATCCATCTGTCTGCCAGCATCCTACCTATGCTAGTAATGCTATCTATTTAATCTAATAATATACATTGACCCTAACATCTTACAATGATGTTAGTGTACTCAAACTACCAAGGACAATAATTGTCATGTACGGCACAAACGTTACTATATTGAGCTTCATGTTACGGGCCATGAATATATCCCTGCACATCATTATTAATGTGGACTAGGGTGACATCCTAGCGTGCTTGATATCACCGAGTCACAACACTCCCCCTGATAATGATGTCCTTGACTTGTCATAGAACTTTTCAACATCAGAGCTGGATTAAAGACTTGACCTTTGTCAATCCGTCAGCCAATTGTTTCTTCAACTCTATGTAAATTGGGATAATTTCTCCATTTTTAAAGTGCTGTCGACAAAAATGATTTCGAAGCGCGATGTGCTTAGAACGCTTGTGGTTATCGTGGTTTTTAATTAGTGCGATTGCAGACTGGTTATCTATATAAAAATTTGTTTTTATTGACCCTTCAATACTTTTCTGTAATCCTATTGTTTCTATTACTGACTTCACCCTTTTCAGTTGACGACAAGTTTCAGTAGCTGCTAGGTATTCTGCTTCTGTCGTTGATAGCACGACATCTCTTTGCAGATGTGATCTCCAACAAGTTGGTCCAGATAATAACCGTATCAGGGATCCTGAAGTGGACCTACTAGTGGATGGATCTCCTGCAAAATCTGCATCTGAGTATGCTTCAAGTCTTGGCTTTTCCTGACTTCTAAGGAATCTGATCCCTTTGGTTGGATCCGCTGCAATATATCTTAGCACTCTACGAGCTGCTCCTAGATGTTCATCTGATGGATTAATTAAGAACCGTGCAAGATGATTTACTGAATGGGATATATCTGGACGCGTGTTGTTGGCTAGGTATTGCAGCCCTCCAATGATTGAGCTGTACTCCAGCACCAACTGTGCCGAGGCCTTCGAGCTACTTGGTTCCATAAGTCGTTCAAGTGGAGATTTTGCTATTCTGCAGTTCTCCATCCCGTGTCTTGCTAGTAATTTCCGGGCATACTGTTCTTGCGACAACTTTAGTGTATTCTTACTTGGGTTGCTGATATTTATTCCGAGAAATAAATCTGTCGCTACAGTTTTCAATTTGTATTTCTTATGTAAGGCTCTCATTAAATTTTGCACACTACTCTCAATTGGTCCCATGACCTGAATATCATCAACATAAATGATAACGAATAGGTTCTTGTTTTTGTTCGTATAAAGGCACACATCTGCCTCCGTGGGTAGCAGTCCTGGTGTTTCTAGAAATTTTTTCATATCATCATACCATAGGGCTGCAACCTGCTTGAGCCCGTATAGACCTTTCTTTATAAGTATGATTTTGTTCTACTTTTTAAACCCTTCTGGAAGCTCCATATATAGATCAATATCTAAATCCGGATTTAGGAATGCGACCGGGACGTCTCCTTGACGTCTGCACCAACCAAAACTGTGCGCAAGGGCTAGCATGATGCGACCTGTCTCTGGCCGTGGTGTTGGTGCGAACGTTTCTTTATAGTCAATCCAGGGTCTTTGTGTGTAGCCTTTCACTGTACACCGTGATAGATGAGAAAATTCTTGTTGGTATTCCTTTGAAAACCAATGAACCATCCTTTTTCCGCTCTCGCCTCAAATTTTCCAGGTTTCAGATTAAGCATTTTATACGCTCTACATCCAAATCGAGGTTATGGAGTAAAGTCAATTTTCTCGTTGTATGGTTGATTCAATCCTTTCAAGAAGTCGATCATTGGAACTGTTTTTGTTCGCAGGCAACTCAGCCTGTTGGTTATGAAGCAAGAATGTTCAACGGCCCATGGCCAGAAACATGGTGGCATTCCTGCGTCGATTAATAAAGACCGCGCTCGTTGGAGGATTACCTTATTAGCTGCTTCTGCAACTCCATTTTGCTCTGGACTGTATGGCGCTGATACATCTGTTCTAATCCTGTGCTGCTCACAGTATTCTTTCATCCGCATGAATTCCGAGCCTCCGTCTCTGAAGATTGCTCTCACTCTCTTTCCAAATTGATGATGCTGATGCTCTATCCTTTTCACTAAATGGTCTGCAATCTCATCCTTTCCTTTTGTCACTATGATCCATCTCATGCGTGTCTTGGCATCGGTTAGTATCACAGCATATTGAACTCCATTGAGAGCTGCTGTTATTTTGCCCACAGTCTCAACAAATACTTCGTCTAATGGCTCATTAGGTATGGGTCTTGGCTCTCTTGAGATATATCTTTGAGCCTTGCTTAAATGACATGTTTCGCAGGTCGTTAGTTCTGAAAGATCAACGCCTTCCAATCCTATTGCATTTCGCATAGTTTCTTTAAGCAGTTTCTGGCCTATATGACCTAGTCTCTCGTGCCATCGTTGTGCACTGCTGGTGTGTGGAATTCGTGCCACTCCTGGAGCTACAATGGGAGGCATCTCTATTTTTGGAATCGAGCAGCATGGTTGAATGAATAGCACCCCTTCTACACTTTTTAATTTACCTACTGGTTTTCTAGGATTATCATCTCGCAACGACACCAAAACTTCGTTGTTGCAAGCGGCCACGATTCCATGTTCTTCTTTCAGTTTAACAGCAGATACAATGTTGCAAGAAGAGTCTGGGGAGTAAAATGCATTCTTTAGATCGAGGGTTAAATTTCCGACCAGTAATCGACAAATTCCTCGATACAGAAGCTTGGACTTTCCCACATCTTGATCGAACTCGAATGGTTTACTTAGTTTCTTCAAGGTCAAAAAGTCACTTTTGCAATTTACAAAGTGATGCGAAGCACCTGTATCATATAGTAAACGATTTTTCATTCTAATACTGCTAGCCTTTGCCACAGCATTGATACTAAAATCTTCGTCACTATCATCTAAGTCGCTTTCCGATTCCTCTGAATCTTGTGCCGCAGAAAATTTAGCCTTTCCTTTGGCGTTTCTCCTTTTACTTTGTTTACGCAATTCTGGATGTTGCTTGAAGCAATTTTTGTTTTTGTGTTTATGCTTACGTTGGGAGCAAATTGCTTCAGGATCATTTAGATTTCCCACATTTTGACTAATGACACTATTGCCACCATTGATTTTATATCCCCGTGCAACCTTTCCGGATCCAGTGGAGTGGAACTCCCACCCTTTGGCTACTTGCCGTAAAGTCGACATCATTATGTCGAGAGAAACGTATTTGTTGTTAGCGTCACAGACCTTTGTCTGGCGCCATTTCTCCAACCACCCAATACTCTCTGTTCCAAGAACAAAGAGATAGCCGGCTAGTCCGGGTATTATCTTGAAGTTAGAATCATGATTCCCTTTGGAACCAATTCCACTTAAGGAATGCATAGTATCAGCAGCACTATTTGCATCCATATAATGCTGCATGAACTCGTTGCAGTATTGATCTACTGTGGTGGTGAGCTTGGTAAGGAGGAGATCCTTTACCGCAGTTTCCCAAGGTGTATTTGCTCCTTCTTCCCTAACACCAATGACATGTTCATAAAGTTGCTTAGCAGATAACATTAGGAGATTTTGGGGACATATTTCTTTGTCAATACGACAGGAGAGAATGTTGCGAGCTTCGATCTCTTCTTCTTGGAATTTCTGCAACGATTCTCGATACTTTTGTAAAAGTCCACTGTACTCCTCATCAGATTCGTTGCCCCTTTTTGGTTCAAGTGGACAAACCACAGCCGGAATCCCCTCTATGTCGTGAAAGACGTGGCCTATGCAAAGTCTTCTGACCAGGGCCGACTGTAGGTCAGCGATCCACTTGAACAAGCTAACCCCATGTGAAAGAACAACCTTTGTCTCCTCGATAGACATTTTAATTTTATTCTTTGTTTCCTTTGAAACGTCAGTTTAACTTCTGCCCAGCGATAAATTTTAGAGCTCCCGGGCTCATAACCTGTTATTATTATGAGGTAGACGAGCACATGACATTACCTTTGTAATATCGTTTGTGTAAAATAAATCACGAGAGGTAATGGACGAAAGTTCTATATGACTTTGTTTAGAATAATACTTGTATGAACCTATGTTCTCTATATCGCCTTTAAGTCAACCAGACTCGTCTACCTCATAATCACAACACCTACTTCTACCAAGATTGTCACAATCGTCAGTCAGAGTGCATCAAGTTCTATTGTGTATCTCATATTGATGGTGTCCAGCAACTCTCTCTCTTGTTATTGGGGAACAAAACAGAAAGGATTTCATTCTATTAATTGGAATCCCTATCCATACCCGTGAGACTTAGTCAGCAATGTGTTTGCATGATAACTCGGCTTTTATCAGCTAAGTGATAATGAGCCTCCCAAGAAAGTTGGATTCAAGGGTCCTACACTGCAAAATTATGCATATTATTCTTTAACGCGAGATGCCTCATGGAAGGCTTAAGGTTGGGCTTCTCTGTGAGCTAGTTTGGATAATCACATCAAAACCTGGGACCGGATTCCCTATTGCAATTCTTTCGAACTTGAACCTGATGAATTTCCGTTTAAGTTTTGCAGAGATGTTTTATTGATTTTTGGATTTGTCGTTACATCAGTCTTCATCTAACTATATTGGCACCGATAAGTCTCGCCGTCGCCTGTTATGCAGTTAGCGACAGCTCGATAAGCCAGCTCTACAATTTTAGAAGCATATCTTCAGAAAATAAACCCACAGATCTTAGAAAGATATATAGGTTCTAATTGTCAGGTTCGATTATACTGACTAGCGTGAAAACAGCGATATTTGGGTTTCTAATTAAGAGAAAAGAGTAAAATCCGATCAGGTTTTCTTGTCATCTTCCTATATGCCCATGAATTATTTTCCTGCATTTTGGAGACTTTCAATAAAAATTTTCTTACTGAAGAGCCATCAATCTTGAATTTTGAATTCGTAAAGATGAGGATTGCTCGTGAAGATGGATAGTATTCAGTATTTGCTATCGTAGATTACAGTTGCCATGGAAATCTAGGTCAGAGATTAAGTTGAGTTAGAGCTTTCGAGACAAGCCTGCGGTTCAACTTTACCATCTTGGGTTATGCGAGCTGGGGTATGGATAGATTTAGAGTGACGCGTCAAAAGTTATGAAAGGTCGATATGTCGATATGTGGGCCGAGACAGAGTTATGATACGAATTAATTATTTTAATAGTAGTTTAGTAAGAGGTGGTCAGCGTGGATTGGTTGAAAACTGATACGCGCCAATCAATGAATCTAAAAGGTCCAGATTTGTGCAAAGTGGGGGGGGGGGTATTTAATTTTCTTGGAGTGGGCAAACAACATTTTCCTAATTTTATTGGTGTTACTTCAAAACTCTCTTTAGCTCAAGCATAACTACGTGGTCCAATAATTGAAAAAGTCGAAATCATCTATCACCTACCGACCAGCACTAAACTTCACTGAGAACGGGATCTTCACTAAGTAACTGGCGAATTAGGACATTCTATATCGAATAAAATTGTTAGGGTTATCGTTCATTATATAAATTTAATTGCCGTATTCGCATCCTTTCTAATCATACGTTATTCTTTTGTAGCTGGAAAATCAATCAAAGCTTTAACTGCCTTATTCTCAATAGACATTTGAGTATATTAAGATGTTCAAGAATCTAGTAAATCCAAGGCTTTTGAAGAACACTCCCCTATTACGAAGTTTGATCTTCATAAGCCTCTATGGTATTTAAATTTGCGATTTATTTGCTGTAATCTGACTTTTTTATTGATGTTATTTTAGGACCAAAATTTTCTCGAGGAGGTTTAGGTGTTCCTAGTGGAAGTATGCCTTTTCGAAAAAATTTGTTTTAAGTCTTTATTGTCGATTCTATGGCTTAAGACCTGCAGAATCCCATTTAGCTCGAATTTGGGTACCTGTAAGACGAGAAATTCTTGCATCATGATAGCAAGATAAAAAGTTACCTGTCTTTTGATTGTACACTGTTGCTTATAAAAGCAAGTTTTTTCAGGATTTCACAAAACCGAGAATTAAGAGACAAGGCACAAGTTTAAATATGGGCTGAAGAGTTTGAAGTGTATGTGCGTTTAGTGGATAACGTGCAACTGATTTTGCTCGCATTCCATTTGTAAGTCAACGTTATCATGACTACCATGCCCATCAAGAAAAAAGTAACAATCTTGATCGCAAAAGTACTGAAGGTATTGTTTAGACAATAATTGTTAAGAGAATGACTCTGAAAGGGTGGAAGTGTGGTGTAGAATACGATATACTTTTTTATCTGATATTATTGTTGTAATCTGAAGTGCTTTACGAGACTTCAAATAGTACATCCTAACTAAGCGAGACTAATATAAACACCTACTTGATACTGCATGTGACCTAAATACTCGACAATTGTACGTCTTGTAACCAGGGCGATTAATATCGTGCAATCCCAGCTTAAATAAGCCACTTATATCGTCGAATTTCCTAGAAAGCCCCTGTATTTTCCCCTACCCTGAGCTTTCAACATTATGTAATAATTTTGTGTCTTCTAACTGGCGAGAAAGGGCAGTAATGTTGCTAGGGAATCCCTTCACTACCCAATATTTCCCTGAAGGTTTTTCTGTTAGTTGTTCGAAGGCAACAGATAGTAAAGATCTTTTATGCTCTGTTAAATCTTAGTATCAACATTAAAAATAAGAATATCGCATCTACTGCTACTTTATGTAGCTTCAACGCTATCTAGAAATATCAATCCAAAAGTCCTCCAAATCTACCAGTAAGAATTATGACTTTAATCCTGATTGAACATGCCTTAGTTGTTATTTATGGTGATTCTACGTCTACCACACCTTCGATACGTATGTCCTAGCTGGTGACAATCGCTGCAGAGACATGGTGCCCTGATAGAAACCAAACTGAATGAATTAGAGGTTGTTAATGAGGTTGAATTCGCCAAATTAACGTCTTCGACATTGATAGTGAAGGCGTCTTCATGATGCGATGGTTGACGTCGAGTAGAATTTATTACTTCATTTACAATCGTATTTGACGGTGCAAGATTTGCTGCATGCTTTATTCTTCTCGAGCGTTTCGTTAACGGTTCTTCAACAGTTTCTATCCCACGTTTTCTCCTTTGACATGGGCAAGGAATGTTATCATTAGAGTTTTGGCTCTCGGCAAATTTTTCTGGTTGTTCTACAGTTTCAACTTCATGAGAAATATTTAGTTGTGGATCTGCAATTTTAGGACTAGAAACTAAATGCCAGTGCCGATGAAAATCAGTTAAATGGGGTTGTTGATACGACCCTTACTTGTCTTTAAGAGTGTGGTAACATGGTATACCAAGTGAGGAAGTAAAATTACACTTACACTCGGGAATAGGAATTCCAAATTTTTGAAATCTCGCTTGGTGCTTTTCAAGATAATCAAGACGAGTTTCTAACTTCAGTGAGTGTCTGCAGACTAAAGTGTTTACATCACGAAAAAAAGTTCTCTGCATGTGACTTTTGACTTGTTCATTGTGTAGAAAGTCAAGATACCGTTGGTATTGTTGACCAAGGGCAATCCGAATTCTTTTAATTACAGTAAAAAGATTTCCAGTGGATTCTGCGATAAATATTTTAACATAGTGGTGGGCACCTTCAGCCTTGCCACTAGTCAAATGACCAACATGAAGATATCTACTGACAAAACAATTTGCGAACCTATCAGTATAAGGCAGCCAAGTATCTTCAAGATACTTAACGGCCTTTCTACCGTTAGGATTTTTAGTTATCCATTTAGTACTGCAGCTGCTCCAAGACTCAGAGAACTCAATCCCTCTCGGTACATTCCAAACTTTTAGGAAATCCTCCATAAATTCGTTTGAGAAATCTGCATCTAGTTCTTTGCTAAGATGAGACCTGATAGCCATCTTAATGTGCCAAGTGCAAATTATATTCCTCGAACAAGGAAACTTTTTATCAATGGCATTCAATATGGCTATCTCTCTATCGGTAACAATGTCCGGGCTCTGGTATGTTATTCTGGAACAATACATTTCGTAGTACATCCAGAGCCCACACATAGTCTTCCTCGGTCTCTCGGCTAAGGAATGCGTACCCTACTCCAAATGTGGTGTTTATGTTTGTACATCCGACAATATGCAGTAATGGTATTCCAAACCGATTTGCATTGTATGTAAAATCCATAATTATTGCTTCAGGTAATTATCGTAAAAGTATAATTGAAGTTTTATGAATAAAAAAAAAGTCTATTCAAGCTATTATTGGCATCTACAGAGTAGTCAAACCACCACTCTTGGTCCTGCTCACGGAAATCATTGTCCCTCTCCCCACGAAGAAGTCTCAGCAGTGCACGTATTGGTGTTTGTCCTCCGAGCTGCTCTTTTCTATTTTTTGCTAGACAATTATAAACACTAATAGCCGTGGCATGGCTATCATCTTGTCTCAATTCAGCTAGGATGGTCCTTGGTCGAATGCCAAGTTCTGATTTACGAATTATTATCTCTTTTTCTTCCTCCGTTATGCGTGTAACAAAAGGGTGTCCATTTTCTGATATTGAAGGTGCATGATTGTGGATTGAGTAGCTAATGCCAACAATGTATTCATCGCCCGATAAACGAATCCACAAGGCAATCGGGCAGTTACATCGTTGACTTCCAGAGTGTCTAATTCCCTTCGATTCACTCTCTTTAATTCCTGCACGATCACATCTTAATTGACGGGATGTAACCACGCCTTGTCTATTGATTTTTCTGGTGGATAAACGTAAGCCATATCCATGTTCGGCTGCAGCTTTACGACAGGAAACAATTGCAGCTTCGAGGTCCAAGAATCGATCTGAGATTTGATAGATAGAAGAAGTAGACATTTTGATCAATATTAAGATAATCGTCGAATTAGTGTATTGATAAGAATATAATTTTTAGACTACTAGTAGGTTAGCCAAGAAACTATGTCAAGATCTATGCTCTGAGTTACTTTGAATGGTTTTTAATTTGACCGATTTTAGGTATCAAATTATTTAAAACGTAAAGGTGTATGAGTATGAGTATGAGTATGTAAAATTTATCTTTTATTTGCAAATGTTATTTAAAGCGAACTGTGTGTTAAAATGATGCAGGGAATCTTGATCAATGTTAATTGATGTCACGT
>QVIK01000552.1:0-32876 GCA_003957845.1 Oidium heveae
GATTTGATTTCTAGTTTGGGATAAAGATCTTCAATTTTCGCAGGGGGGGTGGTCCATGTAGACAACAGGGGTGGTTTCTGTAGACATTCCCTATATATTTCTATGACTTCCTCAATCAACTACTCTTGGCTCTATCGATAACACGAAAAGCTCCACATAAGAACTCAAAGTTTAAGGACTTCCATCGAAAGTTATATTCTTCAAAGCCAGCCTTGAAATTTCATTGGTGACGCGTCTTTATTTTTATTTTTAACAGATACACATCCTAATTAACACCGCTCCGTAATTGATGATTTTAACATCAACTAAAATCCTTATGTAGATAATTAATTAAAAAAAAATTGTAAAAAGAAAAAAGAAAAACCTCGAGTCGTAAAAGATGATGCATTGCAAGCTTTAGTAACACGTAAGTTTGTTAAAAAATATTCGAGAAGATGAACTGAAAGACCAATTAAGCAGTTCAAATCATCCGGAAGTGTTATCTGTGCGATGGAAACCAGTGCACTGACAAAGTTGAACTATTATGTGAATACAGAGATTTAATATCAGAAATTAATATGAGAGCAAGAAAATATAGCCAACGCTGTCCAGAAAACATCCTCTACATAACTTTTTAGAAGACAAAGACAAAGCGAAACTAACACAAAAAGATCACGAGGACTAGTTAGTTAGTGCAAGCAGTTCCGATTCTTCGGTAGACACTTGTGATTCTTTCTTCTATCCACTGAGTCTTCGGATGATTCTATACTTGATGTCGCTGCTTGCACAAAAGAAAGAACTAAAGCGCCTCGTCAGAATATCATAGAATGGCCAATAGATACTGATGTGTCCTCACACATGACTGACCCAGTTCACCTCTTTGGGGGACCAACAGATGAGAATAAGAAGGAAAATGGTGTTTTGTAAAAGAAGCTGCTATCCGTAATTGTTTGGAAATCATCTATATACAATTGATTAGATATCAAAGCATAAAACTCGCTTAATCGCATAAATGAGCCACATTGGTCGGTAAAATAAAGTGCAATGTCCAACAAATAGATCTACGTAAATCTTTAGCCAGACACATTAGAACAATAAAATAAAAGTAAATTGTTTCATGTTCAAACATCGATACAGAAACCTTTTTGTTTTTTTTTTTTTTTTTTTTTTTCAGCGCCCAATTTAATAGTGGGCCCCATCCAGAATCTCCACTTTCTCTTCCTACCCTCCCTTCGGTGCCGAAACGATGAGGTTTAAAAAAAAAAAAAAAAAAAGGAAAAACAAGTTCATGACCACACGGCATCAAAAGTCGATATCAAATAAAATCCTNCAATACTTGCACTATTATTCAGTGAGAGAATAATTAAAGAAGTTGAAATAGACTACACTCTTTGTTCCAGACTTCTGGACAACTTAATCGACTACACGCTACCCTTAAAATCAGTGTAAGGCAAATCGATCCCCAAAATTCACAAAGAGGCAATGAGTAGTAAAAAATAAAAGAGATGGCAAGAGGCAATCACGAGAGGAATAGATTAGCTCGTCAAAAAATAAATTTGCAAAAAAATCTATTTTACCTAAGAATGCAAACCTGGTCACCAGTAAATGGATTTTAACTAAAAAAAAAAAAAAAAAAAAAAAAAAAAAAACAACTAATAGAGATATTGAACTATGTAAAGCGAGGCTTGCAGCCCGTGAGTTTAGTCAAGCATATGGTATAGACAGACTACTTTGAGACTTTTGCACCAACAGCTCGTAAGGATACTCTTCGAGAATTTCTAGCAATTGTGGGAAAGCAAGATCTGAACTGCTTACAATTCGACATAAGAAATGCATTCACAAAAAGCATGCTAAAGGAAGACATATTCTTAGCTCCACCTAAAAAGGTAATTTTGTTGCTAGTGGAAAGCTGCTCAAAATTTTTAAGAAGTCTTTACAGGCTAAAGCAAGCTGGATGAGATTATAATCTTCTCCTAAGAAGATGCCTTTTAGAGGAATGTGGATTTAGCAACAGTAAAGCAATCCCTTGCTTATTTGTCTATTAATCAAGTCAAATTAACGACTTAATTTATGTTTATGACATGTTAGCTGCATCGAATTGTCAAAAACACATTCAATGATTCTGCAAAAAAAAAATTATCTGCTAGATTTAACACCAAAAATTCGGGGGAGATTTATAAGATTCTGGGTATTAGAAATACTAGAGATAGGAAAAGCTGAACACTTTATATCGATAAAGAACAATATCCCGATCAGGTGTTGACAGAGTTTGGCTTCACACATAATATACATATGAAGAAACCTGTCCCTGTAACCCACTACGGCATTTTACTTCCGAGAGTCGAGAACGAAGCAAAAATAGGTACCATTTATCATCAACTAATGATTAGTAGCTTGATGTATACCATGAAACTTACAAGATCCGATATAGTGTTTGCCATAGAAGGCTTCGCAAGACACGTAATTAGTTAACTGATTTATTCTGGACTTGCTCTATTGTCTATCAATAACAATTGATCCGGCGACATATTATCTAAGTCCTCAATCTTTTTTACACATATTAAGATAACACAACAGCAGCCATTTTCTTTTTCCTCCCCGAAGATTCGTATGAGGGTTGAAGTCCCGATAGACCTCAGTTCATCGACCGTAGAAACCAGAACAGACTCCTCCGATCAATTTTTTAATACCTTCGAATACCCATCTGATACCCCCACCGCAAAAAAACCTTTACAATGGGTCTAGACAAGACACTATAGATAAAATCTGTGGTTATGTTATAGACGGACTGGCTCATGATTTAACCCCTGGCGAACCATAGATGACGTTTAATGACGTCGTATATAGATCTCGGGAGCGAATATTATTTCTATATAAGTACGGGTATTATTTGTGTACACATGGCTCGCCAGTACTCAAAACGGTTATCGCAATGATCAAACATACTAAGTTCGCAGCTCACAACAGAAAGTTATATCAAAAAAAAAAAAAAAACTTAAGGATTGTGAGGAGGATCTACTCGTCTTTGCAGTATCAATGTGTAATATAAATCACTTCTGGCATCCAAAAAACGCATCACAACGGAAGAAATAAAAGCTTCACTTCCATGTCAACTTCAGCATTTTTATTATGTTTTTGAGCCCGATGAGGGAAATCCAGTGGTTATGCAATTAAATTTTCATTTGGAAGGATGGCATCGTGTAGCTTTTTCTCGAATTATGACCCGAGAACAAATAGCGGCGGGTGGAGAGACTCAAAGCTCGGCTTTTATTGATTGAATGAAAAATAATGCTACAAATACAGACGGCTATGATTTATTGTACATTGATTTTCCAATGCACTACACATATAATAAGAACAGGTAAGTTATACGCAGTGAAGTCTGAAATTAAATTTTCATTTAAAATCTTAAGTCGATTAGAGGATGTAATGTACTCACACTAGGAATAGGAATTGGCATATAAGAAAGAAAGACCATAGTATTGGACGTCTTCCAGTAGCAGTACCTCGACAAGGAGAGCATCTTTATCTCAGGACTTTACTAACTGCTAAGCATGGAGCAAAGTCGTATGAAGATCTCTACACCGTTGATGGTGTATATTATGAAACTCTGTCGGTAACGTGTCGGGCCATAAGCCTCATTTATGATGATTCAGAATGGATAATAATTTTTGATGAAGTTAACTCAGCCGCTTCTCTCAGGTTCCAATTTGGTGCCATTCTTGCTAATGCTGGGGCCTTAGATCCCCAGAAAATATGGAATCGCTTCAAGGATTCATTTTCCGATGACTGTTTGTTTTGGATATAAAGCCTCGAGGGGCAGTTAAGTATTCCGTCGTTGGAATGGTCGGAAGGAGAGCAAAGGTTTGACTATACCCTCTGGTTACTTGGGGATTTCCTGCGGGGCTTGGGCTTAGATTGGGAAATGGCGAGATTGATTAGGTATCGTCATGATTGGGAGGTTAGGGAACGGAATGTATTGGTTGTGGAAGCTTTAGATTTTGACCAAGAAGTGGAAAAAGAAATCTTCTCGGCTTCTATCCCTCTATCCTCGTCCGGCCAGCGTGGTGCATATGATGCACACGATTAACAATGACTTAAAACCTAAAACTTTTTTTTTTGCAGGATCTCGCTGGTACGCGTAAGACTTTCCTCTACAAGACTCTTTGTAGTAAATTTCGTTCAGAGGGAAAGATTGTTCTTTGCGTGGCGTCATCTGGGATAGTAGAACGGCCCACTCCCATTTTAAAATTCCTATCAAATGTACCGAAGACTCAATATGTCGCATGCCTGCGCAGAGTTAGTTAGCAAATCTTATTAGGCAAATTTCTCTAATTATTTGGGATGAGGTAACTATGCAATTCAAGTATAACTTCAGTGCAGTTAATAGAGTCTTGCGAGATCTATGTGATAGAAGTGCATTATTTTGGGACATTCCTGTGTTAGGTGGTAAATTTGCTCAGATTTTGCCTGACGTATAGAAAATTCGAAGGGGACAAGTTGTTAATGCTAGCATTAAATCATGGCCAGGGTGGTGCTCAGTTAAGCCACTTTTTTTTGACTCAGAACACGAGAGCACTTAGTGGTCCAGATAATCAATGTTTTACCAACTCGCTTTCAGCTTTATCATACACACCATCAATGTATGGGTCAATAGAAATCCCAAGCAAGGTTAGAACCAATGATGATCGAAATTTCTTTCGAGAGTTTGTTTATCCGATCTGCGACTTAATTCAATTGAAAACTTCAATCTTCCATGATCGAGCAATACTGTCGTCCAGAAACGTTGCCACTCATTGGTTCAATGACGAAATAGCAGCATTGCGAGGTACTTTGTCGAGGTATTATTTTTCTCTGGATGGATTGTGGAATGAGGAAAGAGTTTTATGTGATTATACCCCTGAATACTTCAGGCTAGTTACGTTTCAAGGTTTCCCGACGGAAATTTTGAGATTACAAGTAGTTATGCCTGTTATGCTCTTCAGGAACTTCTACCCCAAACTTGGTCTTTGCAACGGTACTTGACTTATTACACGGCCCTACAGTCGCTATGTGAAAGGACGGATTATCTCCCAAGACCCTCACTTTTATGCCAAGAAGCATTTGATATCCAGCTTCACATTGAATTCTGAAGATGAGCTGTCTTTTCCCATGGTGCGAAGACAACTCCCATTTCGACTTTGCTTTGCAATGGCCATCAATAAATCTAAACTCTCCAGGTTTTTGGTGTTGACTTGTTAGCGCCTGTCTTTACGCATGGGCAGTCTTATATCGCTCCATCGAGGGTAAGAGATGTAAAAAACCAGATAGTTCTTTTATAGCACCGTGCAAGCGGATCAAATAAAGTCATATACCCAGATACTTTGTTAATTCCATAGACAGTTAGCAGTATCCTATATGTCATTTTATTATAATGTGTTAATGTAGTATAGAAGTATTGAGACGATAACCAGTTAATACGTGCGTCCTTCACAACCTAGAGCTCACTATAGCGCTCTGAGTGTTAAATTTTGGTATGTCGATTATCACAAAGCTAAATGAGCCTAATGCTAACATAATTATAGATAGGATTCCAATCTCTTGCCTCCCTAAAAAATAAAAAATTGGAATAATTGGAGAAATTGGAGAAATTCAAGTAAGAATTGCAAATTGGTAGTTGAGTGTTGCAAATTAGATGTAATAAAAAATTGATTCTAATGAGGAAGGTGCGAGTAGATGTTAGCATGGTATAATTCGCGTGATTTTTGGTGCATAGTAAGCATTGTTCAAATTCAGAGAAACATTGGTTGTAGTAATATATCCATGGTTGATGCTATTAAATTTACTTAAATACTACAGTAAAATATAAGTTTTTGGCCGAGTACAAAAACATAGAAGTTTAGAACTTTAATAGCAGAACTTCGCAAAAGCTTTATTCTTTCTATTGTTACACTCCAACATGAAAAGATGTGACTTAGCAGCTGAGCAGTTCTAACATCAATCTTCTACAATCTCTTAAAATACATATGAATCCATCTATCCCCTATGAACGCCGTCTAGACTTCACTCGTCGGTGCCCGAGGAGTTGGGCAGACTTAAGTATATGTAACTTATTTGGACCAGGGTTGCAAAGTACTAATTTACATGGGTTACAAAATGATAATTGCCATGAAATAGTTTTGCTAGTGTATGACTTAGCTACTAGTCAGGATGTCATTTAATATTCCAATCATCCTTGTGTACGCGATCGACACCGCGCAATCAGTCGTTCCTTACCATAACATCTTGCTTTTATGTAGTTTATATGTAAGCTTTCAAAACCTCGAATCACTTGCTCGATTTGCTCCATCTACAACTTTTGCTGGCCGAATATATCAATTGCTTTTTTTATAAAAAAATTTGTTTGCTTGCTATCTTTATCATGCCGGATAGTGCCAACCCGCTTTTACTTAAATGGGTGGGAGAATGGTTAGAGGAAGCCCGAATGCGCAATTCAAAAGGCTTCCAAAGCTATAAAAAGGCATATGACTCTTTAAGAGCTAATCCTATTTCGTTTTCTCATCCTTCGGAAGCAAAGCAGTTGACTGGTTTTGGAGATAAACTCTGTGCTCGACTTACAGCTAAAATGGAGGCACATTGTCGAGAAAATAATTTACCACCACCAGTGCTAAGAGTCAACAAGTCTAGAAGAAAAAGACATACCAATGCATGTCCGGATGCGCCTGAAGATGAGATTAACGAGTCGCCTCCCAAAAAAGTCAGAAAATCTAAAATTTATGTGCCACAGTATAGGTCGGGTGCTTATGGCTTGATACTTGCGTTAGCTACGTTATGTGAAGCTCCCCCTACCTATATAACTAAACAAGAATCGATTCTACTAGCACAACAACACTGTGACTCATCATATACGCTACCAAGTGAACCTGGGAAGACATACACTGCCTGGAGCTCGATGAAAACCTTACTTGATAAACAACTTGTACATGAAAGGAGGTGTGGGACTAGAAAGTATGCATTAACTAGTTCAGGCTGGGTTTGTGCTCGAAGCATAAAAAATTACATGGACTCGGCAAACAACACTCAATTAAACTCAGATTCTTGTCCTTCTAATAGTTTAAATCAGAGTTGTGGTCTAGAAACTAATTTGGCGTCACAATCTTCCCTAGATCCACTTCCTCGGATAAATCAAGCCCCGGACATTGTTCCTATTGGAAAAGAAGTCAATTCCATCTCAGACCTCCCTAATTTCACGCCCATTATACTTGAGCCAGGATCTTTCTCTGTCGAAATGATCTTGGATACACGAGAAGTGCGTTGCACGAAAGACAGGGATTATATAGAGAACGAGCTTATAAAAAAAGGTATTGAGCCTTTCAAGCGAAACATGACTCTTGGCGATATTACCTGGGTTGCCAAAGTCCATGATCCTAATCGACTCTCTAGACTTGGCATTGAAGGAGATGAGATAATACTTGACTACATAGTGGAACGGAAGAGACTCGATGATTTAATATCATCGATTAAAGATAAACGTTTCCATGAACAAAAGTTCCGGCTCGGAAGATCAGGGATCAAAAATGTTATATACCTTATAGAAAATATTAACTTTATTCCTGGGGCCCATGAGAATATGGATGAAGCAATTCTATCTATTATAGCCGGAATACAGATTGTTAATGGCTATTTTGTTAAGGTTACACAAAAAATTGAAGACTCAATCGAATATCTTGCCAACTTGAGTAAGATTCTTAGAGAAAAGTATGCAAGCAGTTATTTACATATTATTCCTACCAATGTTCTTACAACTACTACTTATCTACCTCTTCTTGCAAAGCGAAAAGAAGAAGAACCAGGAGTTGAATACCACATTTCATACCAAGCATTTGGATGCCTTATGTCAAAATCAGAAAGGCTTGTTCTTCGAGACATACTAATTAAGATGCTTATGTGTATTAAAGGAATAACGGGAGAGAAAGCATTAGAAATACAAAAACTCTGGAAAACGCCGCTTGAGCTTGCACGAGCTTATCGTCTGATCGATGCGGAAAGTAACTTGTCTTCTGAGGAAATAAAAAAGAAAAAGATGAAACTTGTATCCAGCAAGATGAATCATCTGGTTGGAAGAAGAAAGATTGGCCCGACTTTAAGTGCCGCTATTTATCAGGTATGGGGAGAAGAAAATCTTTCAATTACATGATCATATTAAAAAGTTGTTAAACTAACTCAATTCTGATGAAAAAATCGGTTTCATCGTTTTTGAATTATAAATTACTCTGTATGAAAATTTGGAGTTATAAATTCATACGCAAATATAAGATCACAAAAATATAATTTACAAGCTGATATCAACAGAGTGCAGCGGTATAATTAGAAACGAGAACTTTCGACTCTAAGAGCTTTAAATTATGATCTATCACGGATTGCTTAGAGCTGGTATCCTTCATAATCATAAGTACAACACTCACTTCCCATGACTAGTGAAGTGATTAAAAATGAAAGACGAGGTTTATTTTGATGCCCTTGTAGTTTTGGTAAATACGTTCAGAAATTGACTAATCCTTCACAATATTATGGACTCAGCTTCTAGCATAAATTTGCTCAGCAAGTTTATACGATTAATCCACATATTTTGAGGGATATTTCCCCACTCACCTAACTCTAGCTTTATTAGCTAAAAAATAGTCTCTCTTCAAATCTAAATATTTTTTTAGGGAGTTAGAACACAATTAATGACAAATTTAGGTTAGTAAGAATAAAAAACGAAATAAAATATCTTTAGCTCGATATTTATTTTCAAAGGAAAGATGACTTCATGTTGCAGTCAAAGAATTAATCTGTATTATAAAAGAGATAAAGAAGCGGAAAGAGAAGAGAGAAAATTAAGGGATAGGAGATTCTTTAATGCAATTCACCCAGCTATAATGAACATCTGAGACCTTTGAGCACATGTAATTGATTGATGCTATAATTTCAATTACAGGATGCCAAAATTTTCAGCTGTCTGTTACATATCTAGGTGTACTGTATTTCGTTCTCCGAGGATTAGAGTGTTTTTTTTATTTAACTTATTTAAGAAAGGAAGAATTAGTTACTCGTAGAAACTCATTTATATAATGCAATTTATGCCTATGAGATTCTTGGGCCATCCCTGAGTTTTAAGTCTGAAAAGCAAGCGATTACGTGAGACATAGTATTCCAAGCTGTATACATCTATTATATAAACGAGTAGTTTCATCGCCAATTAAACGGCCCTAGCTTTTTTTTTGAGTTTTGTAACAGTAAGTTCATCTTCACATGATGACATTGAATTGACTAAAGCAAGTCGTCTTAAATGCCTCCGTATTTGAGAGGTATTACCAGAATATTTGTCGCTAAAGGGCGGTTACAGATTTATCGGGTGAGATATCTTTCAGTAAGCCTAAGCCTGTTGGCGGTATAGTAATCTCGGATCGAGTAGTCGAGAAAATTAATTTTTTTTTTTTATTTTTTTAATTTTAATTTTAATTTTTATTTTTTTAATTTTAATTTTAATTTTTTTAAAAAAAATCCCCCCCCCCCCCCTTCATGTTCAGTGAGGCAGGCTAATCTTGCGAGATTCATGATATAGCTAATAAGCTATTTTTACAACTCATCATTCCACCACGGAGTATGAAAATTCTGCGGCCTGATTTTTAAGGGCTAGATTCTATCAGAGTAGAATAGATGTTTCATAATAAGATTCATTACCTTCATTTACCTACCAACCAGCTCTTCTCGGCTTTCTAAGGACTAATTTTTGGGAAATTTCATCTAATTCATGTTGTAGAGGGGAGAAAAAGATTTAATGATTTAGTGTAAGAAATAGATCATTGAGCATATAGATCTGAACGAATTCAAGGCTCTTACAAAAATTAGAAAAAAAAAAAAAAAATTTATTTTCATTTGCTAGGGTAAGGGCAATGTTATGTGCAATGGGAGAACCTTCCTACGTTTGCTTGCATGTTTCGGAGAGGAGTCGACTTTCTAAGTTCTGCTCGTTCTAGGCATATTTATGGTGAAGGAGAGATACTCTCTGTTATAGCTAAGCTAGCCCAATTGACATCCGGTTCCTCGCTTTTGTTTTGACCTATCATGCATTTGCTTCCTCCGGCAGCGCGTATATTTTGGAGTTGTTGCCCGGTTGGCCGAACAAAATTTCCAATTTCAGCAGCGAGGACGAGCCGAACAAGATATATATCTGTAGTGGCGTGGGGCCCTCGACAGTTTAGGTATCTAAACGGTTTTTAACAGGGAGGTTCTTAATCATCTGCACCACATAAATGACACTCAACTGAGGGAGCACACGTTCATGTTAAGTGAGATCCATGGCATTTGTCACATTGGCTATTTGACTCTACTTTGATCTAATTCTTTGTATGGATACTGCTTCTCCAAATACTATAGGCCTTGATGGGAATTTACTGGCATTGTTTTCAGGCACACAAATACGTACAACACCATTAATTTAGTTCTGAAGTGAGCATCGAGTCTATTTGAAATGAGCGTCAAATCTATCTGATGTGGCGAATGGGCATATTGTATCTAATACTTCCTAGCTCCTCCAAGAGTGCGTCCAGAAAGTCAATAAAGCTATCTGAGCCTCTTACTTTCTTCTGACTGGGTCCTATCACAAACATTGTCTACGTCTCTTGTCTTTCTACTACAGCATTTCCGAATCGATTTTCAGTTTCCTTTTTGTTTTGCATAATTGCCGCAGCTTTTGCAGGTGTAGGTTGTATTATTGCTATTCCTGTTGACACTTTCTATACGTCATATATTAGTGCTTTGTATGGAATAAACTTTTGCGTAGTTGAAACGGGTCGATTTTACGTGCATCATGGCTTGGTTCAAACCTTATTGTTACGCGACGATCTTCTTAGCGCTAATTTCTTCTAGGGTATAGTCGCCCAGCTCTCTATGCCTGCAGCTTTCATGACCCAAGTAAGCGGTGTAAAGCTTGAATTTTTCTTTTGGGGATTCTGTACGCTCTGTGTTGATCTATTGGTCAGATTTAGCGTGATTTCTATTGCCTCATAATTATGGTAAACACTCAAAACGCATGTATGTTTGTGTTGTAATAAGCATTCCGATAGTAGGCTGATACAGTAGACAACTAGAGTATAGGTCAGAACGTATCGCTGTCCTTAAAAATAGACAGATGCATTAGAAATGAATAATCAGCAAAAACGATACCAGAAACTTCAGTATAATATCTTAACAAGACATCTATCGTATTATTACTATCAATTCTTGTTCATATTAGAATTTTAAGGATTTGGCAATTATCAAAATCAATTTTGTATCGAATAGTATTTTTTTTGTAGAATGAAAATGTTAGGAAACTGTTTTTACAGGCCTTCAAATATGATGATGTCATAAAAAAAACACTCCATTTTTAATATACTGTCACTTCTCCAAAGATGCTCTTTTTTCGCTGATAAATCTTATGAAATATAGATTTGATGCTTTTATTCTCTTAACAACTATAAATTTAAACACAGATAGATAGATTGTGATGTTGAACGTCAAAGTCGATGAAAGTAAATTTTAGTATTTTTAGCGAGTTTTTTTAATAATAATATTTGCGGGGAACTCCGGAATTCTATCAAATATTCAGTTTGACCAGCCCTAACAGAGATAACCAATCTTTATGTAGAATTTCAGTATTTATTATAAAGATTCAATTTCATCAGGCAGGAGAAGCAAGACCATAGTTTGCACAAGTTCTAAAATAGTGTCCCACTTAATTGCAATTGCTACATCTTCGTCGTGGATTGGCATTCTCCGCATTCTCCACGTGTTCAAAGTGTGATAGATTTCATATGGTTGAAACAGATGGTCTAACCCGTGCTTGAATGCACACTAGTTCCTGCACAGTAACTGATGGAACATGAAGAATATGATAGAAAAGCACTCTCTTGTTTTGATTATCAGCATTGGCATACTGATCCTTAAGTCCAGTTGGAGCGTCTTCAATATTCGGCAGAATATTGATAGCCTTGACTAGCTCAACAAGCTGAACGATATGCCAAAATTGATCGAAATTGTCAACCGTAAGAGGCTCTGTGCTACCAAGCAGGACGTGGCGGTAAGGATGTCCCATTGTCGGGGTAAGCAAATTAGTACCGACGACACGGTCATTATCATAATTTCCATCGATGTACCACTGGGTGTACTGCCGGTGCGTCCGACGGAGGCCTTCCACGGAAACTTTTCCCATCACTTTGGGAAAATAGCGGTCGAAGCTGCATATCCGCGACAGCCCGCTGCTTGGCATGTTTTTGGACGATCCTAGCGAGCTGATTTTCGCAGACTAGCTTTACTGCAATATTAATGGTAAGTAGATTTCCCGTTGAACTGGAAATCCATCGTTCGAGAGCTGCGTGAGCACTCTCTATACGGCTAGTAGTTACATATCCGAAATGAAGTTTAATATACAAGAAAGCCAACACAAACCGTACCTTCCTGACGAGCCGGACTTCCTCGATGTAACGCATGACTTGAAGATAATTTGCGAATTCCCTTTGCATCGCTATTAGTTGGTCTTCGTAACTAGTAATGGTTTCTTGACGGACGAGGAAATACACTTGCCTTAAAAAATTTCTCACATTTCTCGTTCGTCTCAATTACTCGCCTTTATTTTGCTAGGATATTCTTACTAGTAAGCCACCGACAAAGTAACCTCACAGCATTTGGGAAAACCCTTTCCGATGCATTCATCAAAATATGTTCTCTGTCTATCACAAGAGTGCTAGTGGCTATCACTCCGAGTTTCAGGAATACATTGGCAATATGGGTTAGTACCCACACATAATCAGCCATAAGTTCACTTTTCATAAAACAATATGCAAAGGTGAAAGAATTGTTTGTTACCGTGGTACTGATGATATGAAGAAGAGGAAAGCCATACTTGTTCGTTTTGTAAGTTGCATGAATGATCCAAAGCGATTGGCACTATTTTTTGGTATATCTCTTTCGCTGACAATGAAATGATTAGCAGGTGCGTGAGCTTCTGCTCCGCGTCATACTGTGTATGATACAGAGTCTCTTTAGCAAGATTATCGAGCAAAGCTGTCAGAGGTGTCCACCCTGCTAGTATGCTACTGCGCTCCGCAATGCCAATATTGTAGATGTCCGGTGTAGTCGAAATAATGCCATCATTTCGCCGCAGCGAAATGATCGTGCGCCCAGGAGTAACCTAAGTGCGCCCTAGAGTCAAAAATAACGCATTTTGCTCATCCGTCAACCGTCATCCTTGTGGATACGTCGATACATGCACATATAGTTCATGACTGTGTTCCCCGTTACCCACTTCCACTTGCCAGAGTGCACTCTCTAGCCGTATGCTTGCGGCAAACAAGCAACCTGTAGCATTGATTGTACCAACGCGCACAATTTCTCTCTTTGGGTTTTGCTTCTTTGTCGTACGTCGTCTTTTGGAGCAATTCAGGATAAGCGCTTCAACAGGGCCGTCCCTTTTATTCCCAATTCTTCTGGTGTGCTCTGACGAACAAAGAATGGGCAAAATAGTTTCTTAAGCCTCTTCTAAATATACGTGAGCTAGTGCAGGAGAGGCGGCTAGGCTGTTCGTTGTGGATAGCGATGGAGGACTGGACTGTAAATATCTAGTTACCGTTTAAGTAATGAGTCGAACAATGATTAAGACTAAGTGTGGGGCAATTGAAATCACGTTTAATCTGACCAATAGATGAACGGATGAGTGAAAATTACAGTCTCCTTCATTTATTTACAATTAACGCCTACCAGGCTGACGAGATTAAGCCCGGCCTCGCGTCTCCCGTAGGTATGGCGTGTCTGTGCAGCCGAGTAACTACCAGACATAGCTTATGTCGTTTGACCTCTAACTAATTTGAATGAACAACCTGAGAAGCTCTAAGACCAGTAAGGTCCAACGTTAGGAGGATCAGTAAGAGGCGGGCGCTTGGAGCCTAGCGGTGGCGCCATTATAGTTTGTTAGAAAAAATATAATCATAGGCATATTTTGATAAATGCGCGGTGTGCGAATAAATTTTTTGGGGGTATTCTCCAGCCAATCAATCAGCTTCATGCCATAACCGATTAAATGTGGCTTCCATATTCCTTTACTTTTATAAATGTTTTTTTTTTCTTTTTTTTTTTTTGACATATGCAATTATCAAACTTTTATTATAGGCTTACAGGGATAAAATGATGTATATTTTGGTAAATTACTTTTTATCAAGGGTTAAACGAACCCTGATCTGGGTTGATTTTTATTTATTTAGTCTTAAAGTTATATATATGACATACCCGTAGAAATTTCCCAGCCTTCGCAGTCGCTCAGATTGGGAAATAGCAAGTGTAATGTGTTTTATCATGTAATGCACAAAGATTCCTAATTTGATTTCATTATTTTAGCATGACTTCCGAAAAGGAAGCAAGGGTTGCTGCACATGTATGGAATGGAGGAGAAAGATAAGATACATGTATCCTGTGCTGTTTGTATAACCACTTAAACTCAATTTAGATGTGCAAGCTACAGTTATCAGGAATGAAATGTCAATAATGACCTTAAAAACGTTCATCGCAGTTATTAGTCCCTAAATATGGCTAGGTACTGGAACTTGAATTCAGTAGATGATAACCGTTGACTTAATCCTATTATTAATTCAGTTTTTACATCAACCATGGATTCTGATGCGTCCACAAAAGGGTTAGAAACGCATATAAATAGTCTTTAATTTCACTAAAATAGTTTTTGCACTCATATTTTTCCCCACTACTTCAGTTGCAGCCTGTGGTTTCTTTTTGAATCTAATCTCGCTGAAGTGGGTTGTCGTCATCATTGAAGTAGAAGATTTTAATATCCATTTCTCGCGGTCATAGATGAGGGGGAAGAGTGGTGAACGCGAGAATGTTCATCGATTATCCTTTCTACAAGGAACTCATCTTGCTCCATTGTTAACTAGTACTGGTTTGAGTGATCGATTCTTCTTGGTTATTGACCGTGTCGCCGTCTTAATATGGATTTGTGAGCTTCATTCGCAGTAACTGCTGCAGCCTTCCGACTAGTAAAAACACTGGATTTGAAAACTACAATAGCATTTCGTGTGGCTAGTTCTTTGGAATCCATTTTTATATTTGTTATGTAGAGGCTAAAGAATAAATAATAAGGGTAAACTACTTTTGGTGAGCGGCTGTCGCTGGGGTCACGTAGATATTTGATACATTGGCTTCTTCGATATAATATTCATACATAAGTTTCGATGGTTTGATAGTGGATATTTATATGAGGGAAGAGGGAGGGATGCAATGGCTTTCAAGGAAAAATCAATCCGATGCAGCGCTAATTTATCATTTCAAAAAAAGAAAAGAACATTACCAATAATTTTCTATTTTTGTTGAAGCTAATTAACTTTCCTTGCGCCTTCATGTAACTATCTAGAATTGGCTATTTCTTAAACGCATCATGAGTTATACTTAGCTTCCAACCGCCAAAGTAACTTACTTTTCATTATCAATCGATATAATACATTATAGGTGTCTCGTCGGCCCTAGTTTCTATATCACTAACTGATCATATTGAAACTAAGATCAAGCTAGTTTGAAATTTTGGATATACAGCTAGACTCGATTGACTGTTTGTCAATAGACCTAGGAAGGATTTTGCCGTGATAAGCCAAAGTTTTTCGATTCTTGTGGCTTATTGTAATTTGATCATTTAAAGTATCAGCATTCTTGCTTTTTGATCGTAGCATGAGAGAGTGTGTGATTATTGGACCATAAATAAGGCCATATTTTTTATCTCAAGAGCATATCTTCAGTAAGAATGCAAAGTAACACGAACCGTCCACAATGGAAGGGGTGAATAGTGTAAAGGCTAGTATGCGAAAAAAAAGTGCCGAAGTTTAGAAGATTCTAAGCTCTTCAAGAACCGTTTAATCCCCTGGAAACTTTGGCTTCTTGCTATAGATTTATTATTTTTTTAAGTTTTTAT
The DNA here is from genome assembly GCA_003957845.1 of Oidium heveae. NCBI lineage: Eukaryota > Fungi > Ascomycota > Leotiomycetes > Helotiales > Erysiphaceae > Oidium > Oidium heveae. The sequence goes on from QVIK01000552.1 coordinate 15,953, forward strand.
GTATATTAAAATAAAGTAGCAGGAGTTGTTAGCTCACACTGTCTTCCCATCGCAACTAGGAATAATTATACCTGGTTTTAAATTCCGCTGGGAGTCTAATAATCCCCATTTATCCTCCCATTCTTTACCTGGCTCATTAAGATGTATCTTCCATGGCTCGTCAAACGCTTCAAACCAAAAATAATTGGTGCCATTGGCCAGCGCCTGACATACCCAGTCATTCATAAATGTATTCATAGCATCTACCGAAGCTACACTTCCTTTGGTACATGTGTCAGCACCACCACAACTAGTTCCGCCGGACGAAGGCCACCCAGTTTCTGAGATGATATTTTTAGAAAGATCTGGTTGCAGTACAACATTGTGCTGTTGCCAAAAATTCCACGTCCAACTAGCAGCTGCATCCGCAGTCACACCTGCAAAGAACGGATGGATATTAGCCATCAAAATATCAGTCTTAGAAGCAAGCTGAGCTGTCCAATCGTCACCCAGGTCCGATGAAGCAACTGGCAAAGAAATACCCTTTGAACTTAAATTAGACTTAATGCCGGCAAGTCTATTTCCCAGCTCAGTTGGAGTCATATCTTGTCGGAACAGAACTTCGTTACCGACAATAATTCCTTCAAAAAGGTCTGCCCCGTAAGCATCAAGGATGTCATACATTTGAGAGATTTGTCGATTATTAGTCGTTTCATTTTTATTAAGCCAAACTCCCATCCATATTTTAGTCTTTTTCTTTAAGTCAAGTTGATTTATTGAATGAATTAGCATTTCAGTCTGATTACAGTCTGTACCATAGAGACGAATAGTGTTACTAAGTTGAGATAAGACGGCCAAATCTCTGGTTACGTCGTTTTGAGATGGAGGGTCATGGAGACAATCAGGATATTGAGAGCGACTTGGTGTGTAATCGATGGCAGGAAATACTTTGTGAAGATGAGGATTGTTCAAAAGCTTTTTGATTTCGCCAGAATTTTTGTCTAAATCGCCGTTATTCTGGCGATCGTCAGCGGCTGATATGCCAGATGCATTAGAAGATGATTTTTTGTGCAAAACGCTATTAACAATGGCTCCTGTGATCCCACCAAGCACCACAATAGTCACAATTAAAAGAACTAGTAATCTTAATCTGCTTCTTCCATTTGATTGCTTCGAAAGCCATTCACTCTTTTCATGAACATTCTGAGTACTATCCGTTCCATCCGCCCCATTTGCTGTATTGTCTATATTTTTTGTGTAATTTGCACGATCATAATTTTGAAAGTCGCCATTAGAAGAAACAGGTTTCTTCGCAAAGCCCGTTCCTAATGATCCGAATAAAGCTCCTTTGGAAGCTCCAGAAGTTGCCGATGTATGCGAACCATTTCGTTCGGAGTTGCCAAAGTTTAGTACTGATGATCTATGAACATGATGTTTATACCCTAGGCCATCATCTCCATCATCTTCAATGCTTCTAGGATCAAAATCACATAAGTTTGAGTCTATATTCCTTGAATAACGATACGGTATATCAATATATGGATCATGATTCAGGTTATGTGATGAATGCGGAATAGCTGATCGAGATGGAGGTGTCGAATTTCCAGCTGTCATAGCAGCAGTTGCCAGGGGCGTTTTTGAAGTGTGGGATAACTCACTGTGAGTTTCTGGTAGATGGTGAGTTGAGAAATTTATATATTTTTCATTAATAGACGAATAACTCGTACCAAAAGCATAACTTGCAGAATCTCTAACCAATTCTTGATTACTTTCTATATGATTTCCATTTGACAGTGTATGTGAATTTTCCATTACTCGACCAACCACACTTTCTTCGTAATCGTTCTCTAGGCCTGGTGGTAATGAATAATTCGAAGCTGAGGGATTCAGCGCTTGAGCCCTATAGCTCTCAAAAGCATATCGGTCTTCCAATGTGACTGGATAATTCTCCTGTTTTGATTGACGATAAGATATAGAATTAATATTTTTTAACAAAGATGGATGATAAGTTTCATATTGATTATTTTCTGAATGACTTTGAGCCTTGTGCAACTCCAATGGGACATGGTTCTCCGTTTGTAACTTGTGGCTTAATCCAGCCTCATCTGGTTGAATGGCTTGCAAGAAATCTACTGACGCTCTAGGAATGAAGGGGCGCTTTCCTTGGAAATTAGGCTGTCGGGGATGTTCGAGGTAATAGCGTCTTGACATTTTTTTTTTAAAAAAAATTTGATTTCACGCGCTCTCAGGTAGTTTTGCACAAAGTCCTGTCGAATACGTTTTACACTGAAACATGGAATATGCGTACTCACGCGATCAGATGCCCAAATATGAATACTGATTTATGTTCCCTAAACACAGGCCCATAGGGATCTGGGAAGGAAGAAAGACAGACAGTTTAGAGTTGGAGCGTTTAGACGTTCACTTTTATATGTATATGTAAATCTGTTTGCAACATATGTACAGGAAAAGAATGCTTGGAAGCAAGAGAGACAGCGGCTGATAATGGCAGACACACGCAGTACGTGAATTATTATTAGACAGTTAGCTAGCTGGGTGCCATGTTTGCCGGCCGGCCCGTTAGGTAGGGATGTGTAGTGTATTCCGTTGAGATATGCCAAGAGCAAGAGCTGTGGTAGGTATAAAGGGAATAAATGATATGAACTGCATAGTCAGCACGCTTCCAGCCAGCCAGCCTGCCTGCCAGCCTGCTATTCTTTGAGCGTAACGTGCTTTCTTATTTGCTTGTCTAAGGGGGGACGGGCGAGATGAGATGAGATGAGATGAGTGCTTGATAGTAAGCTCCAGCTACTATTCCTGTCGCATCTCAAGCTCCATCTATCTACACTTCCAAACGTTCGCTCTTACTCTAATAAGATCGCCGAAAAGATCTTCATTCTATGACGTTTTATTAACGAACGATCTGCTGCCTGAATTTGCCGGTATTGTTGTTAGGGAAACCGAAGCGACTGACGTGTCAGCTGTTTGAAATTGACTTGCCAACTATACTCTATTTGGGAAAATCTAACCGCTTACAGAATAGAAAATTCCGGGGTAGAGCGAATCACTCACTGCCAGGCTATGACGAGCCACGCAGACACACAAAGACAGTAAACAAAACATGTGTAAATCGACCATATAATAGATAAATATAGAATTTCTGTGCAGGTTGGAGTTATTTGTTCGCGATGGGCATTATCTGCTAATCGATCGTGTTTTCTTACCGTTATCCATTGATTGATCTATACTTGGACATTATCTTGCCCCACGATGCACCTCCTGGCAATAAAATACATTATTTTAGGGTCCCAATCGAACCTCAAAATTGGCAGGCCCCACCCGTGAAGCGCGTATACAGCTGAAATGATTGGATTGTAGCGGATAGCGCCAGTCCTTACCCCTTACCTATCAGCCAGCCACAGCATTCGCTGCTAGTAGCTAGCTGTCCATACAAACTCATGCTCCTTAGGATACTGAGTGTAATGGGAACCACCAACAGTGGCTGCATCAATTGTCCTGAGGTATGAAAAGAGAAGAAGATACCTCTGCTTAAGCTGTCCATCACTCGAGGCTGAAACTATTAATTATCCATCTCAGAATCTATGAAACATTCTAACAAACTGATTGTGGCTCGACAAGATTCCTGATCTTATTGCTTGTCTCTCAATTCTTGGTTTCAACTGTTATCTGACGTAAGCACTTTCAAAATGGTGATTTTGGCCAGATCCATAACGCTCGTCATTTTCGTACTGTCTGTGGTTATTAAAGCACACACTGTTATTACCTACCCAGGATGGAGAGGAAACAATTTGATGACAAATGATGAGTTCCCCTACGGCATGCAATGGATGTATCCATGTGAGTTTCTGACTTTCATAGTGAGATAGCTTGTTTGTGGGTAATAGCGAGCAAGAGGTCAAGGATTTTCAAATTCAACCTTAGAGAATTGAATTGTGTCTCTCTTTATATTATTTTAATGATATGTAATTAACTGTGAAAGGCGGTGGTATGCGAACCACAGCAAATCGCACGAATTGGCCCTTGAATGGAGGTGCTATCGCTATTCAGCCAGGATGGTTTCAAGGCCATGCGACAGCCTTTTTCTATATAAATATTGGCTTCGGCACCAACGGTCCAGATGGAGGACCACCTAATATGTCATTTCCTATGGTACCCGTCTTCCAAATCAACGGTCCATCAAAAGACCCCTTTCCTGGCACCTTTTGCTTACCCCAGGTACCTTTGCCGAAAAACTATACTGCTGCTAAGGTCGGAGACAATGCAACTATTCAGGTTATTGAAACCGCTATTCACGGTGCGAGCTTATATAGCGTAAGTCTCGGCAAATACTCAAACTTAAGTATATGTGTATATTGAAACATAAGTTAATATCTATACAGTGCGTCGACATCACATTTTCTGAGCCGCAGCATGTCAATGAAGTCAATAGTTCTAACTGTTTTAACAGCTCTAGCATATCCTTCGATAATGTATACACAGTCGCACTGACTCAGTCGTCTTCCGCAACGCGGATTCGTTTGATGACTAGCCTTTTTTCCGTTATGAGTTTAATGATCTTTTTATATCTATAGAAAAAAAATAATGACCGATATGTTCTTAGCAAATTTTAAAACTGATGATGAAAACGTACAATTATGACTGGTCATTTGGGGTAATGTTCACACTTAGTAATAGGCAAATTCTAGAAGAAAACCGAGAAAATAATTCAAGCGCGGCTGTTTAATTACTGAAAAAGGTTTACAATGATCCACTGAGTTATTCACAAATAATTGTTGTATGTCAGTGACGATGATACGTGAGAAACACTTGGTCGCGACAAGGTTAATCGTGACTTAGTTCTAAGAAAAATTAACTACATTTTACTCTATTTTAGCTTGTTGGTAATTTTAATCACATCACCACGGCAATCAGTTGACCATGCGATCAATTTACCAGTATGTGGCCGGCCCATGCTTCAAATACCAAGGACCGAAATTTTTTTTTCTTCAATGTCACGCTACTTCAACGATAATGATACTAACCCCGCTAAAGTAAACCATAGCCTTGCTTCAGAGATCTATTGCCCACTAGTTCATATTTAGCCAACTTTGAAATATTTTAGCTGACCTCAACTCTTTCAGCAAATAAGATATTTTTCCATTATAAATTTAGGGAAATATAAGATTCTTATCCCCTTCCCCTATTCTCTCCCTGCAACTTCTTGTCACACTGACCCGTTGCAAGCTGGTTTCAATATCCACTCAATCATCATTGGACCTATAGAGACCAATGCGAGCGAGACTCCGCAAGCCAAGTCAGTCTAGTTGGTCGAGCAACGCTGGACTCTAGTTTCGGCCAATGAAATAGTGAGCAATCCCAAAATCACAACTCTTTTAGGAAAATGTTAATCACATGTAAGTTGCTCACTTACACCATATCAACCCCCCTCCCATGCCATCCTCATTAGTAATAAAGTTGTGACAGGTAGTTCACTGCTATCTCTAGCTCATAGTTTTTTAAGACTTCTACTAGGTAGAGTTTGGTCAGCTTCTCGAATAGCGAATACCGAGTAGTGACTGTGATGTAAAAGGACTTTGCATACGTATATTATTCAATGGAAAAGCCATGTAGGACACCAACCTTACAAACTATCGCCTACTGAGATACCGAGATATTCTACCAGTTTCACACAGGATGTCTACTTATGAGTAAGAGCTGTTTAAAGCTAGGCTGTGAAGAAGGATAAACATATTCACTTGCCAAGTAAAGCTACAACTGACCTTTATTAGTTTATGTAAAAACCTGTCTTTTCTCTTTAACCTGCTCGTTTGGTCTAAGCTCATTTGGTGAGTCTGAAGTGCCTGGAGGTTCAGATGGAATTACACCAGAAATTCTTCTAGAACGTGTCCGTGAATTATGAACGCTAACATTACAGAGATGACATCTACATATTCTCTTTTATGGTCGATATTGGTTAGATTGCTGCTGTAGTTGCTGAATACTAGATTCTTCGAAATATTCGAACTTGGATGGGTTACAGCGTATTGATCCTGTGGGTCTCTCATGAGTTGGTGCCAACTCCGGATTCCGCACCTCTAGATCTCGATCATAAATTTTATGGATAAAAGAGAAATAAATTTTTAGCTGATGATGCATGAGCAATTCACTATGTTGTCGGATAAGGTAGATTTAATTATCAATATCAATATTCTCGGAATTCGGTACTGTTACCATCCCTTGGGGTTGATGTAACCACTAATATTGATCAGAATGATTTGCGTTTAAGATAATTACCGACAGTTCGCCTTATTCTATGGCTACAAGGTATGCCCATTATATTAGTGGATAGATCTTCGCATGGTTCAACTTCAGTTGCCAAAGACCTTTGGTATTGCTCCAAGGTAAGCTTCATTGCGTGCTGGGAGATTTTCTTTATTAACATAAGAAAACATGCTTGACAGCTAAATGGCTCTTTTGGTTCAGTGAAAGTACTTGTTCCTCGCAAAATTTTTTCAGCAGCGAACATACTCCGAGTATCTCACCTGTCGATACCTGAATCCATTTTTTAATTACCAAGTGAGCATTTTCGATTCTCGATGTAGATTCGTGGCCAAAGTGGTTATAGTTGCGGGTCCACACCAGAACAAAACATTCCTTATAACAAAGCCAGGTTCTCAAAAGATATGCGTTCAACTATTCAGGGACGCCTTCAGAAATATGGTTTAATATTTCGCTATACTCAGTTATGGAAGGTGAGTTAACTAAAGCTTGCCATAGTTTCTTAAAATAATCCCACGTATCCACGGAATCAAAAGCTGAGCGTTGTTTTGCAAGTAAATTTTTATTTATATGCTATATACACAGCATATGGTTTGAAGTAGGAAAGATAGTATATATGGCACTTTTTAATGCAATTTCACGGCCTGTCACATAAACAGAGTTTGCCATATTAATATTGCACTTAGTGACAGAGTTGCTTAGGTCATTCATGGCCCACGTGTATGATTCTTCGACCTCGCTGCGTAAGAAACAAAAAAACAATGTGTAAGTCTGATTGGTGGCTACCACACCAATTCCATACAGCAAAGGTATCCGATATCTGTTTGTCTTGTATGTGCTATCAAGGAGACTTTGTTTGCTGAAAATTTTTTCGACAATTATTTCAGAGGATCTTGGGACAATAATCAAACTCCGTAGGTTGCCTTCCCTATCACCAGAGAAAAAATTTTGAATGTTTGAAGATACTAGTATATCTAGTAAGACTTCTACTGCTATTCTTCCATTTAACATTTTTCTCTTTTTGGAAGCCCTGATATTGTAAATATCACGGACGGTTGAATTATTCTCAGCTTTTTGTTGGCGTTGTGCATTGAGAACAACGCCAGGTGAAACCCCAATGCTGCTCAAGCAATGGAATGTATTCTTTTTAGTTTCAGTCAGTTCTATTTATGTCGGATATACTACTACGTTTTTTTCAAAACATTTATCGTAAGCGATTATCACAATTCTAGATCGCGTTACAACTTATGCTACGCCTAAAATTTGAATATTTAGCCCCCCCCCCCCGAAAGCATTAGATGAAGAAACCTCTTCTGGTTCCGAATCAAACTCAGGTGAAAGTGAGTAATCCTGTTCCGAATCGCATATTAGTGAAAAAGGTAGTAAGATGCCTTTGTGAAGCAAAGCATTACTTTGAACAACAAATCTCTAAGCCAAGCATCAAAGAGGAGTCCAGAACCAAGATATTTACTGCAATGGAATATCAGGATGAGCAAAGAGGTCGCGGTCACTCCAGGTTTGTTGGGAAATTCATGAAGAAAATAAACACAATATAATCGTGCACGATGAAAATCTGCAGCTCAAAGACCAACATTCCACGCCGCAGACTTGGACTACCTATAGAAATCCCTTGACGATGTATTCTTACTAGCTTTGTTTTATTAAGTCCTAAACTTTAGATTGTTATAATCATTTTTATTTTTTTACTTTTACACGACTGTTTGAATAAAAGCAATCACTTGTAATTCTGTGATGCAAACTCAAACTAGTACGGATTTCGCACACTTCCATTTCGACGCGTTGGACTATTCGCTTTTATACTAAACAATCATTGAATTCTGTATTTCAAAGAATTCCCCAAACTCAAATTTTTGAAATAGATCGGTGTAACATACGAAAGATAAACAAATAATCAGCGGGAAGATTTTCATTTTGTATTTCTGGCCATCCAAGGGAGAAATTCATTAGTACAGGGTGGTTCATGACAAGATCCAACTGCTGACAATCTAGACTTTCAAGAAATATTAGTTATCTTCCTATGATGTAATAGTCTCATAATTATTACTGATATCCTATTATTATACTATCTCCCAAGGAAATATAATTATACTAAACAACCTAGGTTTTAGTTTTGACCAATTGGATCAACTAAATTTCTATATTTCCCAAGTATTTTTTATTTTTTTTTTTTTAAAAAAAAAATAAAATAATAAAAAACTTGAGCCTCTTGTAGACGAAGGAAATATACTCGATATACCAGGAAAATACAAATGAAAAAACGCGTCCTGTGTGATTATAGTTTCTGTGCTCTTATTCGGCTGGATTCGTTGGTTAAGTATGAGCCAATTTTCTAGTATATGCAGTTTCCATGGTCACTCCTTATAATTTTTTTTGGAGTCAATAGTTCTAGTAGAAAATAAGGAGAGACTCGATTGGAAAAAATTGACTCATTTGGCTATCTATTATAGGTTATTGTATCAATAATCTTTGGATAGGTCTACAAAAAAAAAGGCGGATAGGAACACTATGGAAGCTGTGGCTTGAGCTAGAGAGGAGCTCAATATTTTCAATAGTAAAAGACTAAAGAACACATTAAAACACAAATGAATACAGTCAAGTCGCGACATAAGGATGCTATTTCAACCCAAATAACTACCCCTGGAATAGTCAATATTCTGATACTATAATGAGAAAATATTTTAGCTATTCAATTGTATTCTTACAACAACCTTAATAGAGATTTTCCTTGGGTTGAAAAAGCAGACTTATAAGGCGACTCGAGCGTAAATCACAAGTAAACGAATCGAACTTTTGAGTGATGACTAACGCTGATATGCAAGCTCAAAATCCGTCTTGCAATGCACTTCAAGAAATATTGTAAAAATTTCTAACTTCCAGCTATTGATCATGATGCAGTCACCTGGAAATTTATCTATAATGTTCAATGTGAAGCTGATCACTTCAAAATAGTAAATATAGATGATGATTTAAATCTGTAATAGCCATTAGGAATTAGATTGTTAGTTTTATTTAAGCCTGTTTTTTAGTTCAGGATGAAGGGAGTAAATTGAAGCATCTTTTCAACCCACACTTAAAATTCTGAACATGAGGTATTTTTTTGGGGTCAATTAGCTTTTGGTTTCGAGCAAGTTAAGCACTTCCTGGCCCACATTTCTTATTCGTGGGTCACTGGCCTTGTTCACAGATTTCTCAACAACTGCTGTTACGCTATATATATCTTTGGCTGCGAATTTAATATCTTCATCAATACTTATCAACGTCCCCATTGCCACAAGCGCTCGATATACTACTTCTGAGTCAATCTGATTACTCAGAAGATTACTTAGCATATCGATCACAGCAATAGTGAGATCAAAATATCCGGATGGTTTTTCGTTAAAAAGATACACAGAGAAATTAATGTATACAGTCGTTGCTGCAACTAGTAAATTTCGATTTGTCGTTACTGAAGCTGATGTTTTAATTAAACGGTGGATCTTTTCAAATCCTTCTGAGGCCAGTTTTCTTCCCTCTATCGAATCAAATAAGTTAGCAAAGGCCCGAACCGCCATCATAACATGATTTTCCGCGAATGGAAATTCTTGGGTTGATCCAGTAAGTAATATATCAATGAGATTTTTCTCCCCAGGGTACGTAAATGTGACAGCTGAAGGTACGATAGTTAACAATCTAAGGAGGTCGAGACCTGGGAGACGATCTTTATAAGGCCATTTTGTAGCAACTTTTATAGCAACCTCGATCTCAGATTCTGATATCTTTGAAGCAGATAACAATTTTAAGTTATCACATAACGATGTGACAACTGAAAGTTCTACAGGATTGAGTGAGAGTTCTTTATGGTTATTTTTCATGAGATCAACGTTAATTTCTTGAATTTTTTTCTGAATCATAGGGAGGCGGGCTACTGTTATAGTTAAGTACTCTTTCTGTGGGAGTATCTTTTGACTAGATTTGTTAATGGTTGGTGTGGTTGTTGATTCGTTATCTCCAGGACGGTAGCGATTTTCACTTCCCCAAGGGTCTGATGTTAATGGAGCTGATTGGGATTCCCCAATAGTTGTAGGCCTAGTATTCTCAATGATGAAATTAGCTACTTGGTCAAGGTATGTTATAGGTGCCTCGTTTCTTTTAATAAAATCTGCCGCCACATCATATGGGTTTTGTGAAAGATTGTAAGGAAGTTTTAGAGGCGGTTTTCCATCCTCCATATCAACATTAAAAACAAAGTCATATTCTTTGTCATTGTAAACTTCTTTCTGGCCGCTACTACCCACAGAATCAACGACAGTGCCGACTATGTTCCAAGAGCCTGATACTTCTGACCAAGTGTATGCACTGATAGATCCATTGCTTTCACGAATCATTTGTACTTGTCCATCTTTGGTTCCGGACTTAGAATTTATAAAGTCCGGTCCCGGTAATTTCTCTTTATTGATATCTGGCATAGAAATCGCGGAATTCTTCACAGAGTCCTCAAAATGTTTTAAGGTCTCTTTATCAGCAATTCGATTCTCGCTTCTTGTAAAGACTCTAACAATATTGTCACTTGCTCCGCTAACAATATCTCCATTATCTGGGCAGACAGCTACACTCCAGATTGAAATAGCTGGGTGTGTTATAGTTTGCATGCAAGTATTACCTTTCCATATACGTAAAGTACGATCTTCTCCAGAACTTACTATCTCACCGGTGGAAAGTGATGCTAGGGAGTAGATAAAGCTTTCGTGGCCAGTCGCTTCACCCATTAAATTTCCATTGAGTTTCCAAAAGCGAATGATCCCCTCATTGTCTGCAGATGCAAAATCTCCTCCCGATGAGTGAATTGTAGATAATCGACAAAGTGCCCGCACAGGACTCTTACTCGCTTGAAAAGAACGTATAAGCTTTCCCGACTTGTGGAATACTCGAATCTTCTGATCAGCACAGCTTGTTATAATAGTCTCATTGTCATAGGCTAATACTGCCCATACAGATCCTTCATGTCCCTCGAGAATAGATTCACATTCCCATTTACCAACCGACCATATCCTTGCTTCATTGTCCCATGCTCCACTGACAATAAAACTCCCAGATGGATCAGCATCAAGTGTACAAATTGTGTTACTATGTCCATGAAGCAAAGCCTCAGATTTTTCAAACAGCGTTTTAGAGGGCTGTCGAACTTCAATAACTAAATCTTTTCCTCCTGAAAATAAAAGGCCATTTGGGTATTCTGTATTTGGTGGGATATAAGCAACTGCATTAAGCCAGTGGCCCGACATTGAAGCTATCTTAGCTTCATAAATAGGCCTGTTATCTGAAGTTGCCTTCCATATTCTCATTGTTTTGTCTCTTGATACCGAAATTATCTCTTGCGATGTGGGAAATATGACACCTCTAACCTATTTTTACAAAAATTATCAGTTTTAGGACTTCAAAGAATTAAAGAAGGGATTTCCTACATCATCCTCATGACCCTGAAGGGACGCTGAGAGCTTATATTCCATCGTGCCTAGAGCTTAATTACAGTCAAAAAAGGTAAGTCGTATAAGGTTAATTATGACCTTTCCGATAAGATCTACTGATAAGCTTCTCTCGGAATATCATTAATCCGACTATTAGTAACATGAGCTCATACGTTTGGTTTCATATCCACTTGATACATATCTAGCCTTAGGGTTTTCAATATCGTGCCACAGATAAGCTGGAAAGTGCACGATATCTTTCTTTGTTTAGGTGGATTCATCAATCTAAAGGCATCATACCGAACTTTAACGATTTAACGGAAGTCTTACGAACCTTTTATTTCTTTTAATTGAGATAGCAGTTACCTTCAAATCCACATGCTTAATTTTTGATATTTTCTGGAAAAGTGGTCTTTCTCTTATTGAAAAAATCTTACTTCATTTTATCTCGTTTTGCGACTGGAAGAAAAAACATAAATTCTATTTGTATTCAATAGCTTTTAATCCACATCAACGGAGATACAACTTCTAGATCATTATTATTATAACACGATATGGCGGGTATAGATATTTCCAAACAATGTCTTCCATTGACATGTCATGGACATTCCAGACCTGTGACGCATATTAGTTTTTCTCGATGGTTAGGAGAGGAGGAATACTACCTTATATCTGCCTGCAAAGGTATCATTGAAATTATGATCCTTGAGCTAAAATTATTATGTGACTAATCTTTTCCAGATAACAACCCAATGCTTCGTGATGGTGTTACTGGAGACTGGTTAGTCTAAGAGAGTGCTTCAGTAGACTAGTCCTAGGCTGATAAGGAGCAGGATAGGCACATTCTTTGGACATAAAGGGGCTGTTTACCAAAGTCGACTTTCCCCAGATGCTGCTACAGCTGCTACCGCCTCTGCTGATTTCACTGCGTATGTTTTCAGATTTTGTGGGGTCGTGCTTTAACTCAAACCCCACAGAAAGATATGGAACACACACTCTGGCGAAAACCTTTATACTATTCAGCATGATCATATTGTCCGAGCTATTTCGTTTCCCTCAGACTCAGGTAGTCTCCTTGCAACTGGAGGGATGGAAAGAAAGCTCCGTATCTTTGATTTATCGCACCTAAATACAATTTCAGCACCTAATGGAAGTAATATCTCCAAAAATATTAACGAAAATTCAGAACGAACTACGATCAATGCAAATGAAGGATTTGAAGTTGGACCAGGTGTACATAAGGGGACTATTAAGGCCATAGTTTGGACGCGAGATCCAAATATACTAGTTACGGCTGCAGACGATAAGATTATTCGTTGGTGGGACTTAGAAACGCGAACAGTTGTACAGGAGAAGGCAGTTCAAGGAGACATTGGATCATGTGAATTTACAAATGTAAAACCGGAGAGAAACGATATCGGAGAAGGTTTACCTGTTCTTTGCATTGCAGCAGGGAAAATGGTATACTTTTATGGCGGAATGGATGCTAGAAAATTAATAAAAACGGTAGTTTTGCCTAAGGATGTTGCTAGTGTCGCTCTTAGCCCTATTCATCGAAAATTTGTCGTTGGCTGGCAGAAAGAAACTTGGGCAAATGTCTATGATTATGACACTGAAAAGGAACTAGGTAATTTTACATACCTTTAGGTGGCTTCCTGCTAAGAAAGACTTAGATGCTAACAAGGGCCATCATGGCCCGGTATGGAGTATTAGCTACTCGCCTGATGGCAAGCTTTATGCGACTGCCAGTGAAGATGGAACAATAAAAATGTGGAAGAATACTCCTGGCCCATTTGGTCTATGGCGTGCAAGTAAAGAATAGGTCTATAATTCTTTTCCTCTCAAATGAGTAAGCATCCTTAAATCTTATTTACTATTCATAAATTTGATGCCTATATTTATAACCATTCTACAGGATACATTTGAGGTATATACCTTAATCTATAAGTCTGAGCAACGATTCATATTTAGCATCCTCATTTAGAGTTGGCTTACTGTATAGTCTCCATTTATCTATGCATAATTCAATAGTAATATTTAAAAACCAACATGTCTTCGCAAATTCACTATGTATTGGATCAGCTTAATTGAAGATAATGAGATATCATGTATTTATTCAATCTAACCCTCAAAAACTGCAATCTATTTTCGTATAGTCTTCCATGGCTAACAACAAGCTTTTGCCTTGCATGCTAGTATCTAGTTAACAATCTAAGCCTATTATGACCAAATAGAGGTAAGAAGTCAGTTATGCTGAGAAATAGGCTTACTCAATGTGATTGATTTACATCGCAGACAGCAATCGAGACGATTAGTATTGACTTCGAAACCCTACATATCTATCAAATTTTTTTCAAATTAGGCGGTAGTATCTCTAGCATAGAACATTCATTATGAACGAAAGCTACCAGAATTAAAAGCAAGAGGTCATATGCTAATAGAATAAACTGTCGAAATCTATTTAAGTCAAATGGCTATAGTTACAGAACATGGAAGACCCCACAGACACAACAATTGAGATCATTTAGAACAGATATTCAACTTAAAGGGATGCCGTGATAGTATAGATACTTCATCCGCATAAACTTAACTTTTGTGGCCTGAGAAATCGCCATATAAGATTAGTTAGGCCCTTAAAGATCCAGAGAGTAATTCCTGGACTTAAGATATTGCTTACAATAGAGAATTTTATAGATATGTTTAATGCTTATTGAAGGCTGATGGTCGAACTTCTGTACCCCCCGCCCCAAAAAAAATTCCACTGAGAGTGTACTTAATTGAAATCTTCACAAGTCAATCTTGACGGCAAAACTTTTTTTTTTTTCACATATTTTGATAATTGAATATTATGGCTAATTTTTATCTCCTCAAAAACTGAAATTAATTTCAATGCGTTTAGTCAAATTACCTTTTATCCGTCCTACCCTATGTCGGCCAACGTGCATTAGTACCATTATTTTGGTTAGTTTGTCTTAGATCGCCCAACCAATAGAAATCCTCAAAAGCATGCTATATAAATTTCTGAGGTTAATTTCATAAAATATCTAACTCATTAACGCTTTACACGATTATGGGTATACATGTGACTTCCCAATTTGAATTTGAAAATCTGAACTGAATCTCGAACTGACCCTTCGTCAGCCAGCGCTTTACATTTTCAAAAACAATTTCTGTCAAATCTCAGATATACATTGGAGTATGTCACAACCCGTGGTTCCTACAAATGTAGTCATATCGGGTTATCCGTTGGAGATTGTTAGGTGATTCTTACAGAAGTTATTAATACAGTAATGGACTTTGCTACCAGGAGGTTAACACCATGAAATTCACGTATATACCCTTTGTCTTATTGCTAAGATCATTAGCTTTACTGAAACCATTATATTCCAAATTCTTGCTTGTTTTGCTCAAACTTCCATTGCCACTCAATACAAATTCACCTAATTTAACAATTCTAACATTAAATTGAAACCATCACATACAAACAACCCATCACCACATCTCAAAATCTTCAAATCATAGCAGTCGAAATCACTAAAACGCTACATAATGTTATCATTTAAAAAATTTCGAAGTAAAAAAAATATCTCATTCTCAAGAAAACCTCGCTAAAGCCGTGTCGGAGTACCGTACGGGAAATTATCCTATGATTCGAGCCGCAGAGAACTCGTTCGCTATTCCTGATACAACTTTGAAAGACCATGTCAATAAGCGTCACAAGGTTTCCTGCCTTTCACATCGCCAACGCTTATCTTCTTACCAGGAATAGAACTTGGTCAAGTGAATTTTAGAACTTGCAGCAGCCAAAAGCCCACCTAGTCACGTACGAGTCTGGGAGATGGCACAGAAGATTTTGCAATCTCAAGAAGATAGCGCTCCTCTTGGTCATCAATGGGTCAGAAAATTTCTTCGGTGGAATCCTTCCTTTCACACGACCCTAGCCAGTCCTCTTGAAAGCGCTCGGATTGAAGGGGCTTCATATGATGCAATAAGCAAATTAAACCCTTTCTACGAAGTCAAGCAAAGATCATAGATTGAAGACGAGGATGTCTAGAACATCGATGAAGTAGGAATGGAACTAGATATGTTATTTAGCTCCGATGAAATACCCTCAGCAAAGTTGGCGCAGTCAATATCACGAAGTGTAGTTATGAAGCATAAGAGAATTCTGTTAAATCACAAGTTACGAGGTTTAGGATCTATACTTGTCTATTGGAGTAGTACTTCCTTTTTTGATGAAAGTATTGAACTTCTGTTTTTGTGATCTCGAATTGAATACCATTTTCACTTCCCCACTGAGGCGTCTTATCTAGACTCGCTTGTAACTTGAGCCCACATTCTCCAAGATCTTGTGCTGTTTCTAACGTAGTAATATCGTCCGCGTATCCAAAACGGCTCTTTTCTATGCGTAAAACTGGTTCGGCGAATAGTAAAAATAGAATTGGGGACGATGGGGAGCCTTGCGGCAGTCCATTTACAATCTGGAACGTGTCTGAAACTGTTTGATAAAGAAGAATCTTTGCTGTTCGGTCAAGGAGAAAAGATTTGACCCTTTCGATTACGTTTACCGGCCAACCTTGTGATATCAGCCGATGTATAAGCCGATTTTGCAGGACTCCATCAAATGCACCTTTTACATCGACACTCACTGTGCCAGCAACTTTACCTGCTGCAAGTGCGTCTTTGATATCGCACAATAATGCTGTCGTTAGGTCTGTTGCCGAGCGTCGACTAACTGCACCGCATTGATCTCTAGCAAGAATATTGCACTTCGTTCCCCAGTAGGCGAGACACCTTGCGAATAGACGTTCAAGTCCTTTGCCTAAGTGGCTTAAAAGCGAAGTCGGCCGATTGGATTTTGGTAGTGATCGATCACGCTTCCCAGGCTTTGGTAGAATGACAACCTCTGCCCCTTTGAATACTTGAGGGTGCATACCGAGTGAGGCGCATTTGTTAAAAAGACTAGTCATACGTTGTCACATGATAGGCCATAACAATCGGAGAACGGGAGCTGTAATTTCATCTTCTCCAGGAGACGAAGAGGTAACCTGGCAGGTAACTCTAAAGACTTCTCGCTCAATAAAAGAGTGCCAAGGAATAGTTCTTCTAGCGACTATTGGTGTGTCTTGGGTTATTTCAGTTGCCTCTGTATGCCGAGATAGAAGCACTTGATGCAGAAGTGCGGCTTTTTTGGGGGGGGG
>QVIK01000553.1:13114-27774 GCA_003957845.1 Oidium heveae
AAAAAAAAAAAAAAAAAAAAAAAAAAAAACTGACTAGTGGTTTCCAGTGACAAAAAAAAAAAAAAGGGGAAAGCATAAAAACTTTAAAATTAATTGAATCATGGACTGTTAGATTGTGAAATAAAAATAAACGATCAAGAGAACGAAGGAGGGAGATCTGAAACAAGAGGGTAAAAGAGAAACATTTTTATTATTAATTTTTTTTTAGCAAGAGAAAGTTACATTTGAAATTACTCTTTGATCTATAATACAATCTTTTTCCCTCTAGACAACCGTGAAAGGAAAATAATATATATATATATATATATAAATTTTTGGAGCAGAATTGGCTGTATGTGCTTGTTTAATTAGGAAAATTTCACTCATTGAGAATTGAACGACTAGAATGCAGTTTGAAGATCTAAAGCATGATTTAGTCAGTACTTCGGATTAGCTGATCTAAGTAGTCTCAAGTATCTCTATTTCTTCTCCGGAGAGAAAAAAAAAGTAAGAGTATCATTGAGGAACAAAATTATGTAACGAGGGAATTATAACCTTATAATTTAGTAAATGTATTTAGAGCGCGAGTTTTTTTGACTAGAAAGGTACAGTTCAAGTGAAATTATTAGACTCATGAAAACATTTATGTATGTGTATATGTGTACACCGATATAAATTTACTTTCCAATGTTAAAGTGGACAAGAAGTTAAAATTAGGATTTTTCTTCTGACCTACTTCTAAAAAGAATCATTGACTAGCTTCAAAAAAAAATGCACTACAATCCTTCTAAATAAGTTGCTTATTTTTCTTCCATAAAAACAGATCTGGTGATGATAGATTAGTAGATCTTCTCATTCGCTATAATACGCATGACTTTATTAATGACTAGATTATTTAGACTTTTCGAGTTGAAACAGTGTTTTTGTTGTATGGAAAAGGTTTTTTTTCTTTCGCTGGTCGAGGACAAACATTAATATCATAGGAAAAATGACATCGTAAAATTTTCTTTTTTTCGCGTTACGAAACATAACAATTCATTTTGATGAGAGGCATATGTGTATATTTTCGAAAAAAAAAAAAAAAAAATTAAGAGAAAAGTTTAAATGTGGATCAAACATCCAATCAATTATCTCACAACGAGCTAATTGAGATATATCGTAGAATAAAAATGTTTTGGTCAAAATGTAACTCATGATTTTTTTTTTTCGTACTTCAAAAGAGACCCATAAACAATAAACCGTATAAAACACTTGTTTGTCAAAATGTCAGGAAAAAATTACTCCAATTTATCGCTCAAATTCCACTATATTTTGCGCGTCTAAGCCTTTGGAAATATCTTTTTTTAGATCAATTGAAGACTTTATATGCTGCAATTTGGCGGATTTATCCACAAAGCCTTCAAAATTCTTAGGGCTTCCAGCTTCCGCTTCTGCAATTTCAAGAAGATCTCTATCTTCACTTCGCACACTTCTTCGTTCAGGATCTCCAAAGAATTCATTAGCTCTTGACCCATCATATCCATCATATCCTCTATCATCTTCATCTTCCTCCTCATCAGGTCTTAACCCAGAGCCAGAGTCCATTTCTTTCTGTGTTTCATCCATGCGCTTTCGTACTTCTGCGGCTACTCGCATACCGTCCGTAACAATATTATCTAGAACGCCACGAAGGCCTTTAGCTGGGGGGACTACACCAGCTGAGCTTGGGCCACTAATACCCATGCTAGAGCTACGATATGATATGTTTGAGAAGGTGGTAAGAGAAGATGATGGCCTCAAGATGCCTGGGGAGGTCAAGTTCTCGGATATATAAAAGGAAGCTGGAAATGAAGACTCAAAAAATTGTTCGAGAAGTTCATCAGCAAGAATGACCATACGGAATGTTGGTAGTGTGATATGAAGTGGTTTTAATGGGTTTAGAGCTACGTTTGCCGCAATAGATGCTTTACGATCTGTAGGATTATATGTAACTTCTTCTGTCGTGAGAGGAAAAGATGTTAAAATTGTGTTTTTTTTGGTGGTCGATTTCTCGGAGGAAAATTCCATTAAGTTTTCTTCATTATCACTATCATCAGCTAAGCCGAAGCTGTTCTCATCAATAGATGGCTGAGCTGCATAATCTAGCGCTAAGCTTTTCATATTATCTGAATCGGCATATTCAAAGCACCGTCTAATAAATCCACTGACACTACTCAAGAAGCGCTCATTAACATTCCCCTGTGCTTCATTGGAGGTTGTATCTCCATTCCCAATGTCAGTATGGGTCTGAGGAGATGAGGAGGCTAGCGTACCCCCAAGTCCACGGCGTGATAAGAATAATAGGGTTTCAGATATTCTTAAAATACCTTCTCGATCAACTTTTCCGTCACCGTCATCATCATACAGCTCAAAAAAATATGTTATACTACCCATAATATCTCTCTTTCCTTTGATATTAGCTACCCCAGTTACAACATTTTGTAACGTCAATGCAGAATTATTGTCCACGTCCCATCGTCTAAATAGTCTTTGCATAAATTCATGATCTGCGGGCTCTGGATTACCGCTACCCCATTGTGATATTGAGCTGTCTATTCTTCTTGTATTATTTCTAGAATTCTTCCTCCTTTCAGCTGTCATATTTTTTACTGGAGTCAACGGTGAGTCACTTATAGCCCATTTCGTTATACCTGCAAGAAATTCTCTGAATGCATCATAGTCCATAAGAGTTGGGCTTGGACCTAGTCCGACTCTTCCCTTTTCTACGATCTGCTTTTCACTTAGACCATCAAAAACACTGGATTTATTTGCTTTCTGAGCTTTTCTCTGTCTTTCGATTTCACCCTGAATTATTTGGTTTCTCTGTTCACGTTCATATATAACTCCATAAAATCTATCGTAGAGAGCTCCTAACTCATCTATACTTAATTTTTTACTGTCAGGTCCAAGATTGCGTATCGAAGTACGTTTGGCAAAGCTCTCTATACTATTTAAAACAGCACCCTTGTGTTTAATCCTTTGTTCGTTAATACTGTTTTGAGTGATACCAGAGAACTCTTTGAAAGCAACAACCATTAGTTCTTGGAAGCGCGTAACTGCTCGAAGCTTGGGGTTTTCGGATTTTGGATTGACTGACTCATCTAGTTTAGAGAAATAAGATTTCAAAACAGATATAAAAGCCCCATCGTCGTTTGCATCCAAGAGTTCTTCGCCATTGATTCTCAAAATTGCAAGGCCAATTTGAAAAAGAACCTTGGGTCCTTCTAGAAAAAAGACATCTAGGACGCGGAAAGCGAACACCAGCGGCATTGAATTGATGTATAGCGAAAGAAACCAAGGAAGTGAGACAACAGAGAGTTGGACATCTGATTTGATAAGATGCTGCCATAAGATTGGCATTGTCTTTTCGACCAATGACTCGAAAACACGCTGATCTAACAAAGTTCCATACATCGTCATTGAATAGTAACCTGGTAAAAGCCTATCACATAGTGTGGAGAGCAAGTAAAAGGCCTGGGATTCAGACATGTAAATAAGGAGTGCGGCGACAACAATATTCATAGCTTGACAGTAGCCAACAGATTCATTTATCCAGCTGTAAGCAGTAAGAACTCTTCTTAGGCGACCAATTCCTTCTTCACTCTGAAATCCTGCATATTCTGGTAAACTCCTATTTAAATCTTTTTCTATCTCATCGATAGCTAGTGACTCATGACCTTGATACTTATTTAGAGTATCTGTGTACAAATTAGGATTTTCTAATCTTAGAAATAGAGAACCCGATGTCAATTCCCAAATTTCTCCTCTAAGACGATTGGGTAAACCGACACGAATCAACTTATGAAAAGTAGGCTGACGTACAGAGGTCACATTTCGTCCATTTTCTCGCAAGTATTCTGCCCATAATCTCATCTTACTTCGATCTCTAAGCTTTTTGGGATCACCGGGATACCGGTATATCATCCCAAGCCCAGCATCTGGGGGCTCACTGGAGTTTTTACCGTCACTCTGAAGAAGATATTCAGAGTAGCATTCAGAAACGACTCGTCTCATCTTACCCACATCTCCAACCCCCCTCTTCAAACCCTTCTTAAGCCCATCACAAAATCTCTCGCAAGCCTGCCGGGTCCCCGCCAGCTGAACTGTCATTTTCTGTAGAGATATCGGTATTTTTGATACATTGCTTGAAATTTGTTTAGTAAGCCCATTCCATGTTGTTATTGCTAGCGCAAACTAAAGAGTCAATATCTGCAAGATATAATAAGCAGTCAAGTAGCCTACATGGTAACTTTGGCTGTGAAGTCGCTCAACACGCCTTATGGCACAGAGAGGGAGAGTAAATCCATTTCCTCCTGGCCCTGCACCATGTGTTTGGCCAGTAAATACCGAGGAATTGCTTGTACTAGCAGTTTGAAGAAAGCTTGTTTCTTGAGTAGAGAAGCACAAGTAATCCTCGCTAAGGTGTAACCTGCCAAAGTAATGATACCCTCTATCTCGGTCTCGATCTTTCTCGCCTTGTGTTGCATTAGGATTACAGGATATAGGAGGTGAAATAGTAAGCTCTGCAGCTATCTCTTGCAGAGGTGTTTGAGAATCTGGAAGCCGAAATTGATGGCGGAAGAGAGTTGCTTTTGCGGGATTCCGTTCAGAATCAGAGATATTTAGCGCTTGAATCGGGTCGATAAATGATTGAGCCTTTTGCACTAGGCTTGATAAGTTGAACATGGCTCATTGTCTCTGCTGCATAAGGAGTTGTTGGAGTGTTCAAGGAGTGCCATTCTGTCAGTGAACAATGCACGGGCCAATACACTCGGATGTAGTGAGGGCCAAAAGCTTCCCCCTGTTTTATGTTATAATCATTAGAGCTTACTTACAGCTAGCAGTTGGAATGAAATTAATACGATGGGTTATTGAGAACCGTGTTGAACAGAAATGATCCGTTTAAGTGACATAGATGCCTTCTGTTATTGTCGCAATTTGCCCTTTCAAGCCTCTGTCTGCATCTGTCTTAATTCTCGCTTAGACATAGGACAATTGATTTTATCAGCATCAAACATACCCCTGCTTTCTGCTTTCAAGAAATTCACCGTGACGTAGCCGTTAGGCTAACAACTTACTCCGAAGACCAATAAAAAGTTTAGTCGGTATAATTTTCATCTTGATTCCGCTAATAAGTGTTTATTTATTGACACCACATTTCGTAATAGTTATATAAAATTTTCATTTCTATTAACTATATTACTACAGTTTAATGATAGTTCTAAATACTTGGCAGAAGTTCCTTAAACAAATTGGCAATATTTGAGTTCAAAAAGTGTTTCTGCATTGGGCCAAACAAAGTAGTTGCTGATGTATGCCTCCGCTTGAGCCACTCAATTTCATGGACATTATAGAATTTTCTGTCATGTCTTCGTGAGAAATCTTTTAGTAGATTGATTATAGCGGAAGGAATACTGATCATTAAAAATGATCATCAGATACGACATTCATCTTGGATGGGGACCAAACGTAACTATTGCTTCATCACAGTTTTTCGACAAGATTACTTCCTCCAATAGCTCTTAGAGTTTCTTCATTAGATGAATATTCATAGGTGAAATATGATAAACAAGGCACAACCAACCTTTGAATGTAAACTTTCAAGTGTGTAAGCCCAAAGAGAAAAAAGGGTACCCGGATATCGTTCTGGATTTCTTATACTATTTGAGATAAATTCAATCTTTAGCGAAGGGGATGATGACTTGGATCTATAGTAGCAACTCAGACTGCGAGACAGTCACGTACTCGCTGGTCCAGGTCAGAGCCAATTCCCAACCTGTCTAACATAGAAGAGCTCGCATTGAAGTTGTTCGTTAGTCGGGGAGGATAACTGGAGCTGTCTTACTCATCGGATTTCCTTCGATTTTTTACTAGAGCACCAAGTTTCTGTTTGCTAAGAAAGAGTTTTTAGCACTGGAAACTGAAAGGCTTATCAGGCTAATGGTGGATATTTATCATGTATGATATTGAAGTGAATTTCAACGTGCTTAGATATAGATATACCACAAGCTCGAGTCAAATAATGTCGGAACTTAAGTTTTCGGCCCAAAAATTTTATATTTACGATACATGCTCGTTGGATCTGATTCCTCGGCCATTGAATTAAAAACTTGATTCGAATGGGAGCCGATGCTTCTTATAGAAATATTCGAGTTTGGTATTTTGGGATTGTAGTGGATTCCACTTAGTTGTCCCCAAGCGGCGAGCGCTTACTTTTATTTTCGTTGGAGTATTTCCACATATTGAAAATTTGAGGCAGCTGAAGCAGATATATCAATATCTATAGCCAAGATACGAGAAACGCCTTGTACATTTTCAAAGGGAAAAAACAATCAGCGAGACTACAAAGCCTAAGCTAGACCAGAAATTACGGGTAGAGAGAGAGAGAGAGAGAGACAGGGATTGTTCCGTCTTTTACGGGTTGTAAGCTGATTAGTTCTCTGTAGTCTGCGATATTCAACGCAGGCACTAGATAATAATGGGTAGTGGGTCAATGCGGGTAAGTAAAGAACTTTCTAGAAAACGTAGAGCTAGAACTTCATATTATGTTCACGTGACTATACTCTGTTGAGGCAAAGAAGTCATTACAGCAGTTCACTGCGTAGATCCACTTCGAGTGAGGGCTATGGTGACGTCAAATGATTCGATTTATTCAAGCACAAAATGCACTACCTTTTAACATAGGCATTCCCATGGATGAGAAATAAAATATTATCCTATACCTAATCTATCAGATCTGTAACACCGTAGAGTGCGGTAGTGACTTCATGTTTGATCTTAAATGAGACGTACCCAGCGAGGCTAACCTTGCTCTCAAAGGAGGGGTCTAAGTTGACTTTTTTTGTCTTCTATTAATGCCCCTTTGACATCCATTACAAAGATGCCTGTTTTTTATTAATGGCCCATGCTGTTCTGATATCACAAACTTGGGTTATTTATTATGAAGATAAATGGCTGATTGTCTGAGGGATTCCACTGAATTGATCCTTAGGGAGCTCTGATATTTGATAAAAATGAAAAAACACACGCTGAACTATTAGAAGCTCAAAAACTTTTCCAAGGAGATGAGACATAATTTTGGCTTCCTTGAAGACTGCCTATATCATTATACTAAAGAAATTGCGTTGATATTTGCTGTATAATAGTAGTCACTATAATTTCATAAGGCCTATAAGGTAGATGGCGTTACTTGGTAGTATAAGTTAAGTATCTCTTGATCGCTAAGTGAGGATCAAGCAAGGTAGGTGTCCTACACCATCCGCGAATAATAATACTGATTTAGGAATTATCACTTCTTTTTGCAAATTTTCTGATCTCTGTTCCATTTGGCGGAATATGGTTTAGGTTATTGATTTCTGTGGAAACAAAGGACAACAGATTAGAATAGAGTGAAAGATTTTCAAGTACTGTGAACGGTTAGATGCAAGAATAAAGTCTAATATGAAGAACTAGTCTAGAATCCGAAAAACAAACACGTATAGAGAAATATTATCTCACTGCTTTATAGAGCGTCATGACAAACAATGAATGTGTCGGAGCATAAAATTTTGTTTTTTAGTTGAGAGATTCGGTAAGTTAAATATGTTATGGGCTGTGCCCGTACCTATGGGGCTGGGGTGTCGTAGTTGACCCAGCCTCCTAAAATTGAGGCCATTAAGTGACTAAGAAAGGTGAAATCACTGGTAGTGCTAGATTGTATATTTAAAGTAGTATTCCCCCTCATTAGAGGGTTATAGAAAAATATAAACTTATTTTGGTAATTGTTTATGTGCGGTGTTCATAATACTCTTAGACTTTAACAAAATATGACAGTTGACAAAAAATAATTTTAACTAAGACTCACACTCACATTTAAAAATAAATTACACTTAAATTTTAGTATGCTGATAACATAAAAAACGATACGATATTGAGAATAAGGAAGAAGTAATCATTGAAAAAAATAGCTGGTTGTTTTGTAGATGCTCAAACTCGAGTGTAATTACCCCAATAACTATGAAGAAGGCGCATAAAAAGGCACCACAAACACGCGAATGGGTTACCGTGATTGAGTCAATATCTATGAACGGGAGGAAAATCTGTCCACTAGTTATCTTTAAGGGTGAGGACTCACAAAGCTCATGGTTTGAGGAAAAAACCCCTGATTTCATCTATACAACATCTTCGAATGGATGGACTAGCAACGAAATTAGATTAAACTGGCTTCGAGAAAATTTTTATTCCTGAAACATCACCATCGGTACCCTCACGTTGGAGACTTTTACTTCTTGATGGACATGTAAGTCATGACAACGTTGACTTTTTATGGGAATGCAAACAAAATCGAGTACACGTTGTATTTGGGACACCTTAAACGTCTCATATTCTGCAGCCTCTAGATTTGACTTGTTTTTCAGTATTCACTATGCTCCATCAAGCTTCCGCCGTTTTTCTTTTAAATTTTCGAAATTATGAAGCCTTGTCATGAAGTGAGAACTTTTTATCTGGAAGATAGCTGAGTGGGACATGGGAGGGAGGATGTTTGACTTTGTGTTTGGAGCCTATAGGATATTCGTTAGAATTTATCTAAGAACTTCTCACCTGCCAAGAGAACTTGCCTAAGATTAATATTTGATACATTTAAACATGGAGAATTATCTCTAAACAAAACAGAATTTTGAGAAAAATAGTATGAAGTTTGGAAGGATTGAGAGCGGCTCTGGAAAGTACGCTGTACCCCAATTGGAGACAGATTCACCTTGCTGGAACATCATCGTATCCTTGGTACTACTGGAAGGTCCCATCATGGTATTTTCTCTGTCTCGTGCCTCTCTAATCTCGTTGATCCTAGCAAACTTCGAATTAGAGTCAACCCTAATTCTACGCCGTTTTGTGGGCGGCTGATCAGCAAGCTGAAACTTCAAAGTTTCAATTCGTGTAACTTTTTTGGCAAGCTCTGCTGTTTGCAAACCGATTCTTCGCACTACACTCTGAAAAGTCTTCACTAGGAGAGAATAAGACTCTTCCGTTGAACCCAAGCTCCTACAGTAATCCAAAATTTTACCACAGTCCCATGGCTTTCTCGGAGTCTTTTCGGGGTCAAATAGGGAGCTTTCTCGCCTAGGAGTACTTGGCCGAAGTAGAGGTCTTTGAGTAAATCGACTCTCAAGAGCTTTCTAGGGATTCCACGGATTAAGACCTGCAGCCTCCCATCCCGCCAGTATCTGCCGCTCCGTGAGATGAGTAGAGCGTGCGTTACTATAGCACGATAAGGAATTACGCTTCTTTACCGTAGCACCGTCACGCAATGAAGAAAGGTTGTTAAGAATTTGTCGATACCGAGTCTTAAGAGGAGAAAAACAAGTCAAATCTAGAGGCTGCAGAATATGAGACGTTTAAGGTGTCCCAAATACAACGTGTACTCGATTTTGTTTGCATTCCCATAAAAAGTCAACGTTGTCATGACTTACATGTCCATCAAGAAGTAAAAGTCTCCAACGTGAGGGTACCGATGGTGATGTTTCAGGAATAAAAATTTTCTCGAAGCCAGTTTAATCTAATTTCGTTGCTAGTCCATCCATTCGAAGATGTTGTATAGATGAAATCAGGGGTTTTTTCCTCAAACCATGAGCTTTGTGAGTCCTCACCCTTAAAGATAACTAGTGGACAGATTTTCCTCCCGTTCATAGATATTGACTCAATCACGGTAACCCATTCGCGTGTTTGTGATGCCTTTTTATGCGCCTTCTTCATAGTTATTGGGGCAATTACACTCGAGTTTGAGCAAATGTCAAGTGCCATTCCTACTTCATTGATATTCCAGACATCCTCGTCTTGAATCTCCAATCTCTGCTTTACTTCGTAAAAAAGGTTAAAACATTTACTTATTGCGTCGTATGAAGCCCCCTCAATCCGAGCGCTTTCTAGAGGACTAGCTAAGTGGAGCGCCATTCCCTTGAAATTTTAGAATCTTTTGTGCCATCTCCCGGACTCGTACGTGACTGGGTGGGTTTTTGGCTGCTGTAAGTTCTGAAATCCAGCTGACCAAGTACTGTTCCTAATCAGGAGATAAACGTTGGCGATCTGAGAGGCTGGAAACCTGGTGACGCTTATTAATATGGTCTTTCAATGTTGAATAAGGAATAGCAAATGAGTTCGCTGCGGCTCGAATCGTAGGATAATTTGCCGCACGGTACTCCGACACGGCTTTAACAAGGCTTTCTTGAGAATAAGACTTTTTTTTTTTAAAATTTAAAATTTTTAAATTTTTAAATAAGATAATGTAATGTATTGGTGGTTTCGATATTTATGATTCAAAGATTTAATAATAGGATGACGGGTGGATTGTATCTTATGATTTCAATTTAAAGATGGAATTTTTAGATTTTGCGATATGAATGTTGAAAAAAAAATCTAAAGCGCTGGCCGACGAGGGGGCCAGGACAAGATTCAGCGCAGATTTTCAATTTCGAATTGGGAAGTCACATGAGTAGATTCCTAATTGGGTAAAGGGTTAATTAATGAATTTGATATTTTACAGAATTACCGTCTGAAATTTATATAGCATGTTTTTGTGGATTTCTATTGGTTTGAAGATCTAAGACAAACTAACCAAAATAATGGAACAACTAATGCATGTTGGCCGACATAAGGTGGGACGGATAGTAAGTAGGTACTTGGACTTAGATCTCGGGAAAAAAAAAATAAAACTACCTAGCTCAAATTGGACTAGTGTGTGGGAGAAAACCCCAGTGAATCTAGTGTGAATTTTATTGCGCAACCACTCTATTGCGTCTCTTTTTTGTACTTAATTCTCGTAATTTAGACTGGTGTGAACAAGAAAGGCAAGTTTAAAAAAAAAAAATATATATATATATATATATATATATATATATATATATTTATTTAATCCCAACCGACTCCACAGGTCCTGGATCTCATTAGATGGTAGGGCATCGGTCTAGGAACCTTCCCCCCAAAACAAAATAAATAAGTACTGTGGGGGGCTGGCTCAAGGGCCTTATTGCCATAACAACCATAAGAGGATGAAAAGAAACCTTTGACAACTTCCCGAAAGTAAATATAAAACCACTCCTCTACATATCTCAGCGTTGGAAGTAAATTTAATAAACAAAAACTATTCACGAAAGAAAGAAAAAAAAAAAAAAAACTAATCAAGATATAGTGTCATGATATAGCTGTGCATGTAGTAGTAGTAGTAGTAGTAGTAGTAGTAGTAGTAATAATAATAATACCACCCAATACGGGCTGGCTTCATTGATGGCTAGAATAGAATAGTATTTACATAGAACTCTGACTTGAGTTCTTGCCTATCGGTATCTGCTGTCCATTGTAATCTCGTTTTTTTATTTTCCTAATTTATGCCACGATACTATCTAATACCTATCTATCTCATGACTCTTAGACCTGTGACTAATTCTATAATGTTATAAACATTTGAATTCTGGACCTCCCCCCCCCCCAAAAAAAACACTCATTCGACGTTACAAATTAATTTTTTGTTCATGTCAATATCGATGAGCTTTTTTTTTTTTTTTTTTTTTTTTTTTTTTTTTTTTTTTCTTCAATGTCTTCTATTTACCTACTATTGATTCAATTCTTGATTCTATTCTTGATTTATTGAAGTTGTAATTATTGCCTTGTCGTACAGTTGCAACAGGACAAGTCACTAGTAAACACGTGAATACGTCCCAACAATAAAGGGGGATTTTTATTTATTTATTTATTTATTTATTTATTTATTTATTTATTTATTTATTTATTTATTTTTTTTATTAAAAAAAAAAAGAATTTGTTCAAGAAGTCTATCAGCGTAGCGTGGCTTCCTTTTAACAAAATAGATGAAAACGGGTGTATTCTGGGTTAACAGTCTATTTCATCTCTTCTCCATTTGAGTGATTGAAGAAGCTTTTGCTGCTCATATTTCGCTCTCTCCCCCCCCCCCCCCCAACGTTTCCAAATTTCTACACTATTTCTACTCGCTCTTGGCGCGGTATAGAAGATTAAATTATGTGTTTTTTTTCCTTTTCCCTTGCATTTTTCAAATTCAGCCGTCATGCGCTCTAGAATATAACACACTCGAAATTTAGCTTTTTAAAAAAAACTAGGAATGACGTATTCAGCTGGACTACTACACTATACTTAAGTACATGCTACTCTTCTTCTTCATTGCTTATTCAATATATCAAAAGTCAAGTACAAAAAAATAAATTTGAGTTTTTTTCTTACATAAATCTAGCTTCTGCATCCGTCTCCCTGCCTGTTTTGATAAAATAAATGTATATCCCTGTCTAAATAGACTTTTTCTAGAAACTCTTTTTCCTATTTAACCCTATTTATTTATTTATTTATATTTTTTTTTCCCGCAAAAAAACAAAAAATAAAGAATTGGGCAGTTTCAACATTTTGAGCGATATAAATAATTGGACTGACTAACTTGTTGGAAAAATAAATGTGTAATACCAATGATCCTGAGGGCTAGGGAGAAAATAATTTCCTACGCTGTACTGAATTTGATTATCTATTTTTTTAAAAAACAAAAGATAAGAAAAGAAACAGATTTTTCGTCAACCTTAGCCATCAAGATTACTAATCCATGTGTAATTCAATATTGCTGTTGATGATAGTGATAGCAGTCTTATGGAGTGCCCGTTTTTTCCTAGCAACACGGGCTAGTATAGCTGTAATTAACGGTCGATAGAAGAGTTAGTTCTGTTGTTGGGTAACATATGGGCCTCGCTCACGTCAGTCATATGTATATCTCAATTGTTGCGGGAAAAGTTGTGATAAGAGGAAGGAAACATCCTTAAGTGGGGAATGAATGAGGTGTGCCAATAGAGACTTGATGATGCTAGAAGTTATGTCGGTGGCTTAATTTTTTTTGTTGTTTCTCATTAAAGTAAATCTATCTAAATTTCCAGGAATCCACATGTAATTAATATCGTCATAAAGCGACCTGAAAGCAGAGACACGCAAGCTTAATACGCCCAATTGGTCTGGGAATTGTGGAGTGGCCAGCTGCTCTAGAGGCACAGAAGGGAAACATTTATCTCACCATTAAATATCGTTAAAAACTGTTGTAGGGGATTGAATTGAGAAGGAGAAGAAGAAGGAGATAAAAAAAAAGAAAAGAGAACAATCATTATGTCTATCGTAAATGTAACGCCGTCGTCGTCGTTGTCAATCAATCAGCAAATGAAGAATGTTTTGCAAAAGTCGTCTTGTCAAAGCAGCACATGACTAGGTTTTTGAAGTGCATCACGGCCTTTGAGTGATTCGACCTCGAGGAGGAAGAGATATCCAACCACGTTGCCCTTGACTTTTTCAACCAGCTCACCAGCCGCTCTCGCCGAGCCTCCTGCCACGAAAAGGTAAGGCACTACTCAACAAGGTAAAGATAAACGCAGGAACTCTTACCAGTGGCTATAACATCATCGACGATAAGCACAGATTGGCCTTCTTTGATGGAATCAACCTGCATCTGGAAATGATCTGTTCCATACTCCTTCACGTACGAAGCGTCCACCGTTGGGCCTGGCAGTTTGTTCCGCTTCCTGACAGGAGCAAAGCCAGCACCAAGTCGTAGGGCCAGGCTGGGACCAAAAAGAAAGCCTCGTGCATCGAGGCCTACCACCACATCTGGCCGTGAGCCGTTCAAAAGACCAAGCACCTCAAGTTCCAATGCTCGAATGAGAGATAGATGGAGGTCGGGGGCGGCAAACAGTGGAAAGATGTCAACAAAATCAATGCCTCGCAGAGGAAAGTCGGGATAATAAACAAGTGCGGTTCTTAATAACACCTTCGTACGGGCGAGTTCGGTGGCACTGGAGGTACTGGAGGAGGGGTCGGTTCTCGAGGCGACATTGTCTAGTGGAGAAGCAGTGGAATCGAGAGAGGAAGACGCGTCCGGGGATGGTTTTTCAGTCATGATGAAGACGGACGACGGATGTTGACGGCGAGAGAGATAAAGTGAGGCTAAGGGGTTTCAGAGGTAGATGGCGGTGCATAGTCTGGAAGAAAATAATTTTATCATCGAGCAGCGGTGGGATGTGGGGTGGGGGGGGGGGGGAGGAGCGGAATAATTATTTTTTTATTTTTTTATTTTTTTATTTTTATTTTTATTTTTATTTTTATTTTTTTCCTTTCTTTCGTACCTGTGTGTGGCAACAGCACTTGGCACGGGAGAAACGATATAGATTGATTACTAATCCCGATGGACAAGGGCTGGTGGAGCCCTCGTCATTTTCAGCGGATCCACAATTTACATGAAAAAGTCTAGAGTCTCCGGAAACTCGGCTCCTTTCAGAGGCGGTCGGATGTCTGGCTTTTTTTTTTTTTTTTTTTTTTCCACCTTTTTTTTTTTCCACCTTTTTTTTTTTCCACCTTTTTTTTTTTTCACCTTTTTCCTTATTCCTTTTTTTCTGTTTCTCCCTTTCCTCATGCGAGCTCATGGGCTGGTTGTCACTACATGCGTTGATCCGTAAGGTACTGACTGACTTTTAGCCTGCTGCAGATGAGAAGCTCTCGAGTTCCCGAGATGCTGACTGATTGACAGTGCTTGCTTTTTATTTGGCTTCCCCCGCCCTGGAATAATGCCGAAGCTGCCACGCCCTCGCCAAAAACAAAAAATAAATATCAAAAAAAAAAAAAAAAAAAAAAAAAAA
>QVIK01000554.1:1544-34712 GCA_003957845.1 Oidium heveae
ATACATGGGGTAATACAGGTCTTGCTGTTAAGTGTTCCTTCCCGATGACACCTGTGCATGTTCACATGTGAGGATACTGTTTACTAATAAATATGTCTACCATAGTAACCATTTGTTTTCATAAATATGTGCATGGATATATTCTAATTATACTCGACTAGGATCTAGGTCGGATTCGTAGTGGGGCATTCCTAGCCTAGGATACTCATTTGTACCGACACTGGCTACTTTTTTTTTTTTTTTTTTTTTCATACCTCTTCACCTTCGTTGCGTTGGACCCATCCTTGAATCCTAACTCGTAAATTATTTTTATTTATCAACTCTTCTAGTGCTTTTGATGGTTGAGCCTTTGTCATTGCATCGGCAGGATTATCTGCACCACAGATCCAGCGAATCTCGGAAAGTTCTCGACGTTCATATGATTGTCTTATTGCCATGATGTCGATCATTAGTCTTTTTTCTTTGGTTGTTCCTAGCTTAACCATGCATTCGTATAAGGAAAAAGAATCTGTACAAATAATCGTCGGAATGTCTTTAATATCAAGTTGTTTTGTGATCATATTGAGGGTAGTAGTCAGTGCATTTGCAATGTCAACGCCAAGTACCATTGCGTATAGCTCTGAAGCCAGTACGCTTCTTGTGACCCGTTTACATTTTACGGACGTCCAATGTATTAAATTACCATAAATTGAAAAATTTTCCTCCGCGGCTGATTCATTTGCGAGAACGATTACAAATCCAATCTGGGAACTGAAGTCCTTATTGTTTGCAAATGACGCATCGACGAATACAAATAGTTTGGCGGAGGAAAGTTGTATGGGCATAAATTTTATTCCCCGGTCTAAATTTTTCATTTGCCATTCTAGGCGTTTGTTGAGAGCAAGAATTTCTTCATCTGTCGGATTCTGATACTGAGCCGCGACAGATAAGTCATAAGCTGCTTCTGGCTGGCATATGGTTGCAATATAGGCGCCCCTGGCACGTTGCACTAGGTAATCATGACTTTTAATTGGAGAATTTTGGTCAACCTTTTCAATTCGTTTTCCCTGTCCTTTTTGTTTAAAGATGATATTTCTATCAACTTTGATTAATTTGCCGCCATTGAAAATTAGTGGGCTCTGACTCGAAAGTATTTCTACTGGTTTAGCTTTCAAATTGGCTTTCACCAACTCTTCACTTTCCAGCTTTGCAAATTCCTCATTTCCTAAAAACAACGTGTCATCGGTTTGTATTCCTACAATACCAAATGTCTTTGTTCCTGTGGTCGTAATCATTAAGCACGGATCATATGTCGACGTTTCCATTGACAGCTTTTCAGTGTGATGATTATGATACGTTTTGAACCAGTGCGTCCCAGCCTCAGGGATGCCATATAAGGGTTTAATCAAATGCATCACAGTGTTTTGGGGAAGAAATGATGCAATTTCTTTCGGTGGTTTAGCCAGAATCAAGCGGTTTAGTTTTGTCGTAGACTGCACATATGCCTGAGAAATATCACGCAGATAGAGCTTATATTTATCAAACAATGAAGGGGTAATTGCTAAAATCAGGCGTTGGCTAGCGCGCTGAATGGTTGGAGATTGGGTCAGTATTTCTGCTTTCCCATCATCATGGTATGCCTGGATAACTAAACGTGATTTCTCATACGGTGTTGTCGTATCTTTACCTTTAATTTCATCGACGAATCTGGACTTAAAAAACTTACAGTTATTTTGGAATTCAATATTCCAAGGGATCAGCTCAAAGACCCCACGTGCAATAAGCCCATCAATTTCTTGTCTTCTGGATAATTCAAAAGGTGGGCCTGGTGTTTTGATTATACCCTGTTTGCGTAAATCTTTCGATAACTCAAGATCAAATTTTTCTTTTGCGGAGACGAAGGTTGAAGTGTTATATGTCTCATGAGCGTACTGCGAATCACGTGATTTTTGAATTGAAATTCTTTTTCGTACTGGATATCGGCGAGTTTGAGTAGTTGATTCTTCATTTGCATTAATTTGTTGTGATTGATGTTTCCGATCTGTTGTATAATATGGCTTGACGACAGTACTTCTGAAGACAGATGGACCATGGGGCATCTCTATTGTACATGATTCTCCATTTATACCGAGATATTTGTACGGTCCAGTCCACTTCTCTTTTTCACGCCAAACCATCACATCAGATCCCAAGGGTATATCATGAACATGTGTTACATCAGGCCCAATCCTCATCCATAAAGCATCTGTTACCTGCCGTTTTTCGTGAAGACGACGAACTTCTTTCATCGCTGACTTGATAGCTTTGGCACGTTGGAAGATAGTCGGGTGAGGTGGATCGGTCGAATTAATTTTTGGATAGGCACCAAAAACTAATAGTGTAGGTACTATGCCATCAGGGCCTGCCGTATCATTCACTGCCTTTACTGCCATCTGTAGTATTACATCTTTTTGGGTATCACTTAGTTCTTCCCGTATAATTTCATAGGCCCGACGTAAGGGTGCATGATATCGCTTAACGATACCAATCGAATTGTGAGATTCTACAGGTACTTCTTTAGTAACAATTGACATTGATGTAGCGTGTTGACGAAATTCTTCTGATGCAAAATTTTTACCAGCATCATGGGCAATTACATCGGGAGGCCCAATGTAAACGTCGATCCAACAAGAACGTAGTGCATCCCACGTATCTCGTGCTGACATACTTTTCAACCATCGAGCTGCTCCATATCTAGTAGTGCTATCGACAACATGAAGTAAAGGGTGATTATCAATATACATGACATCAACATAAATACAGTGATTGAATTCAAATTTG
The DNA here is from genome assembly GCA_003957845.1 of Oidium heveae. Taxonomy (NCBI): domain Eukaryota; kingdom Fungi; phylum Ascomycota; class Leotiomycetes; order Helotiales; family Erysiphaceae; genus Oidium; species Oidium heveae. The sequence continues at coordinate 4,344 of QVIK01000554.1, forward strand.
TCATGTATTGTGAACTTGAACCGTCCAGGTGACTTTCCATGTTTCTGGCAAAAGTGGCAATATTTTGTAAGTTGCTTAAGTATTTTTACGTCAAATTCGTGGCCAGAACGTTGTAAGACTTTAGCGAGCCGTCTTGCTGAAGGATGCCCAAATCGTCGATGTAGCCGACGTAGTTCTTCTTCAGTTAGATGGTATTCAGCAATACTACCCATGTAATTATAGACTATATTAGCCTCATGACATTGAAGCAAAATCCATGGATGGCCCCATTTTCGTACGATCGGAAAAATATTGTCTCCTTAAATTAAAACATTTCTTAAATTGTCAAATTTAACTCGTAATACATCCATGTCCTGGAGACATAATAAAAACGGTGTATCTGAAGACATTATATGGAACTTAATTTTTCCAATTGGTGTTTCAAGAGTTATAGACCCTATTGAACTAGCAGTACCTATACCAAAACATATATTGGCCTGGCCTGCTTCAGATTTATCAAGTTGTAATTCTCGGATCTTGGATAGCGCTCGGTACTGATTCTTACCAGCTGTTGATACTCTTGCTGCTCCTGTGTCTATCATTATTCCCTGGAAAGTGTGGTCTGAATAGCGTGTGGAATGCGTGAAAGTAGAGGGGATTTCATCATTAATAGGGCGTATGGATCGCATAGGAACTAAGGGGATTTTAATAATAGAATGGCTGGGATTTAAAATGTTATTAGCCGAAGAGGAATCAAGAGATGAATCTATACGAGCAAGAGCGTGTTGTAATGATTGGTTATTTAGAACGCACAACGTTTCGTAGCCAGATATATTACCATACGATGTATAGAATTGTTCATCAATAGGATAATCTTCAATTTCTTCCTCATCAAATTCTAGGTTCATGATTAATGTATTCCAGATATCTGTTTCTTCATTTAGAGTGTCTGTCCCTTCACATTCGGCAATGTATTATCTTATTCGTTCATCTCCAGATGGTTTACCATTGGCTGCAAGCCGCTCTCGGAACGCATTGTATGATTTATCACGCTCAAGTTTTGAATGTTTTGACGACCAACAACCTTCCTTCTTGCAAACGAAGCATCTTTTAGGAAATACAGAGCTAGAATATTTACTGTATTTATTGGAATTCTGACGTATCCTCGATCCTTTATACTGACGATCTGTAAAAAGCTGTTGGTCATTAAGAGGTACGGGCATTGATGGGAAGGTTTTGAATGTAGCTGAAGTTGATGCTATATTCTTGAGACGCTCTTCCGTTGCAATAGATGCTCTAATATCGGCACATAATGCTTCAAAAGTTGGGGTCGGTTTATAACATGCTAAAGAGCATTCTCGAATGTCACGAACAGCGTCAATGATAGCATCCCGAAGACTAAGGTCACCCTGAAATCTCGGTGGTAAAAGTAGTTGAGTTCTCCGAAATTCTGTAACAAGTAACTCAAAACATTCGGAGACTGTCTTGTTTGGATTTTCTCCAATAGTCTTCATTAACGTTATACTTTTCCATTTTGAAATCATTTGCAGTTGCCGCTCAGCTGTCTCAAAGTGTGCTCTTAGTTTTTGTGTCATATCTTGAAAAGACAAGCCATTGTTTATCAGGTGCAAATGATAATATTGTCGTGCAGATCCTTTAAGCATTATTGAAAATGCATCCTTAAAAAATTGTTGTTGCACACCCGTTTTGAGACATCATAAAATATACCGAGGCAAAGGTCGAAGCTATCAGAGGTGCCACTATATCTATCTTCATCTCTATACATTTTTGTAAGATTTCCTATTTCATAGATCGGGAAACGTTCTGTCTCTTCATTTATTTGATGATATCGCTTTATATTAGGTAATTGGATATTTGATGAATTGGTTTGATCTCTTAATGTTTGATTATATGTAGGATTGTACTGGTTTGGCAAATCTTGTTCTGGGATGGGGGGATAATAAGTTGGAGGAATAGTTTGATAAGGTTTTTGCGGAGCTGATTGTGTTTTAGGGTTGTGTGTTTGCGAATGAAGAGTTGGGTTTTGAGTTGGAGAAGGCGGGTTTGGGGATTGTATATCCTTAAGTGTAATTGGCCTCAAAAGTTTCTTGGCTTTTGAGGTTTGTTGAATAGGACTTCGATAAAAATCCTCAATACTATCTGAGGTAATTTGTTTTGGAGAAGTAAATAGTTGTTGCTGATCTATTTCTGTATCTACAATAGTCTTCGGTCGGAGTTGAAAATGTCGCTTGATCATATTAGGAGTAAAAGTAGAAGTGGGTTGTATCAATGTTCCCATAGGATGGTGTGGTGAGTGTTGAAGAGGCCCTGTCATTGCTGGATACATAATCGGGAGAGTATTAAGTTGCTGAGTGATAGCTTCATGGCTGACTACACTACCAGCTATTGGTTGATTTCTATTTCCGTGCCTAGAATTAAAAGGTCTTAAACCTTGCTGTTGCTCTTCAATTTGTTCTTCGGTCCATATGTGTTGTTTACTTTCCAACAAAGTATCTGCTAGGGCTTTTGCTATAGGTGCTGCCTGCTTTTTAAAAACCCATACACCATTTTCACGGAGATGGTCTCTCAGAAGTTGAATTGCCTTTCTATCAGCCGTATCAAAATTTTCTCTAGTCCATCCTGTAAAATCTTCCCGAAAAACTTCCCATAAGTCTTCGTCGTGAAAATCAAGCTCCTGATAGGTTGTAATGGCATGGAGAATAAAATATGTGGTGCCCTCTTCGGTGCACATATCAGGATTATTTATGTTAAACCGCTTTTCCTTTTGTTTCTTGCTAAACGCGTTGCAGTCCTTGAGAGGCGTCTTTTGAGGTGTAGAACTCATTTTGGTGGATTATGCTTAAGCTCAGGCTTTAAATATGATTTTTGGAAATTCTTGCAATGCTGAGAAAGAGCGATATCAAGTCTTCCCAAAAATCGATGCGTGGTAGACGCGGATCAGAATGACCGAGAATGACAATTTAATGACTATATCTACCGTCTTCAAAATCCCTTAGAAGTCAATTGTGATTAAGAACGCACAAAATCGAGCTGATTTAATTCAATTAAACTTCCCTTAGCACAGTCATTAGAAGCAAAACCGACTTCACGTGTATAGCTTTAATTCCTGTCTCTTCGTTTGACCTTTCTAATCTGTGATTGTATTTAAAGCAATCACTGATCAGTGTTGGTTTCGCGGTGTACACTTTCTTATTTTAAAACAAGTTCAATTCAAATTCAGTCTTCCTCTAAAATAATAGGAATCTAATCTATATATGTGTATATATATATATATATATATATATATATATGGGGTAATACAGGTCTTGCTGTTAAGTGTTCCTTCCCGATGACACCTGTGCATGTTCACATGTGAGGATACTGTTTACTAATAAATATGTCTACCATAGTAACCATTTGTTTTCATAAATATGTGCATGGATATATTCTAATTATACTCGACTAGGATCTAGGTCGGATTCGTAGTGGGGCATTCCTAGCCTAGGATACTCATTTGTACCGACAAGCCTACTCTTTAATTCTAGGCAAACCATGGATGGAGCAATGTGATATTACCTATGTGACTAAAGAAAAAGTTTTACTATATAAAAACAAGAATGATATGATAAAAATAAAAGAAAGCGATCGGTTGCCCAAACTTAAAATCTCAACCAATTTTTTGTTAGGGGCGGCGTCTACGAATGATATTACGAAAGCATTAGAATCGAAACCTGTTGCTTCAAGAGAAGAAGTAGTTAGATCGATACCATTTGAAATTAGTCAATTTTGTGACCTTTTTATGGAGGATGATTTACATGGAATTAATCGTTGCCTCCTCATTGTACAGGAGTGGACACAAAAATAGTTCTGCTTAAAGACGAAACAGGTAAAAAAAAGAAGTCCAGTGGGGGCCATTGTATAGAATGTCTCAGGATGAGCTATTAGTTTTAAAGCACACTCTAACGGATTTGTTGTCAAAGAATTGGATTTGGCCAAGTAATTCCTCTAGCGGCGCACCAGTACTTTTTGTCAAAAAACCTAGTGGTGGACTCCGTTTTTGCGTAGACTATCGGGGTCTTAATTCAATTACAAAACGAGATCGATACCCTCTACCCTTGGTCAACGAACCGTTAAGAATCTTAGCTAAGGCAACATGGATTTCCAAAGTTGATGTCCGTGCTGCCTTTCACAGACTTAAAATCGTGGAAGGAGACGAGTAGAAGACGGCTTTCAGAACACGGTATGGGTCTTATGAATGGTTAGTGACTCCTTTGGGGCTAGCTGGCGCGCCTGCAGCCCTTCGGAGATGGATATACAGTGTTTCAGGGGATTTACTTGGTGATGTTTGCTCAGCTTATCTTGATGATGTGGTAATTTTTTCTTGTTGAGATATAAAAAACAACTGGTCTAAGTGATTCGAGTCCTAGAGAGACTGAATAAAGCAGGATTGAAATTGGACAAAAAGAAGTGTGAATTTGCCACAAAGGAAACGAAATATTTGGGCTTCATCATTCAAGCTGAAAATGATATTAAAGTTGATCAGGAAAAAAATCGACGCAATAACTTCTTGGACTCCGCCTACAAATGTTAAAGATGTTCGACGGTTTTTAGGATTTGCGAACTTTTATCGACACTTTATTAACAACTTTGCAACGCTAGCGGCCCCATTACAACGACTTACACTTAAGAATGCGCCATTTACTTGAACACCAGATCATCAACAAACGTTTGATAAACTTAAAAATCTTTTTACGACTGCACCTATCTTGGTAATGTGGAATGAAGAGTGACCGACTGTGTTAGAAACAGACGCGTCAGGCTGGGCTACAGGGGGTTGTCTTTCGCAAATAGATACAACAGGCCGCTTACGTCCTGTAGCATACTATTCCAAACGGCTAACCCCGACTGAATGTAATTATGATATCCATGATAAAGAACTTTTGTCTATCATTCAATGTCTTAATGAATGGAAAGGGATATTGATAGGTTTGTAAAAACAATTTATCATTTTAACAGACCACAAAAACTTGGAATATTTTATGACATCGCGCAAACTAGTCGAACGTCAAGTCTATTGGGCACAAATACTCTCACAGTTTAACTTTAGGTTGGAGTTTCGTGCTGGGCATAAGTCAGTCCGCCCGGATGCTCTGTCGCGGCGAGAGCAAGATATACCTAAAGACGCCAATGACTCCAGAATTAAGGAAAGAAAGTTCAAATTGATATATGATGATTGGTTAACACCTCCACCGCCAATAGAAGTTTTTACCACAGAAAATATTAATTCTAGTCAAGTTATCCCAGAGGGCAGTACCCTATTTGAGGATATTAAATTGAAATCCCTGTGGAATACTGCCGTGTCTGAGGATACTAAGTTCTTGGAAATATACAAAACGCTTTAGAATGGTGAAATATTTTTTCCCAATGCACTGAATCTGAAAGTATCGGTTAGTGGATGTCAATTGGACTATCAAAATGCACTTTGCTTCCGCTCAAGATTATGGATCCCGGATTTTGAACCTTTACGCACAGAATTGATACATAAGATACATGACTCTTATATAACTGGCCACCCAGGCTGAAATAATACGCTCGCAATTTTGTCTCGTTCCTTCTTTTGGCCAAGAATGTCTCAGATGGTACGACAATTTTGTCGAAATTGTGACGTATGTGGCCGTTCTAATATCTGAAGATCCAGGAGAAAAGGGTTTTTACTTCCATTGCCGGTCCCTGAGAGATTTCACAGTGAATAATCTATAGAATTTATGACAGATTTGCCGGCTAAGAGCAAAGGAGACCCTAAATTTCTTATGGTAATAACGGACTGTTTATTAAAAAGTGTCACACTGGAAGCTATGACTTTTATGAAAGCAGAAGATTGCGCAAATCGATTCATCCAATTTCATTATAAATACCATGGATTTCCTAAAGGGCTGACGTCGGATAGAGGATCGAATTGGGTCGGAGATTTTTGGAGAGAACTTTGTACACAGGCTGGTATTGAGCAGTGGCTCTCAACGGCATTTCACCCTGAAGTAGATGGCTACACAGAACAAATGAATCAAGAGGTACTGACATACCTAAGATCGTTTATTTCTTTTGCTCAGTTTAGTTGGCCTTTACTATTACCCTCAGCACAACTGGCAATAAATTAAAGAAATAACTTATCTTCAGGAATGAGCCCTTTTTTTAACTCATGGGTATCATATGAAACCAGTACAGCAATGTAACAATTTACTGGATTCAACAAAGTCAAACCAATCAAAACTAGCAACAAAGTTTTTAGATCGTTTACGTGAAGGTCGAGAGTTTGCAGCAGCCGCCATGGCTACTGCACAACAACAAATGGAGGACCAGGCAAATCGCTCCCGAGACCCCGCGCCGTTTTTCAAGGTAGGAGATAAGGTTTGACTTAAATCTGAAAAATATTCAGACTCCTCAACCCAAAAAGAAGTTAGCTTGGGTAAATGCTAAATATACAGTCACAAAAGTAATATCCCCGCATGTTGTCGAACTTGATTTTCCCTCAAAGATTTGGCCACGTTTCCATGTCCAACTATTGAGACATGCGAACCAAGACCCTCTACCATTACAAATACTAGATGACTCGCAACCGCCGCCAGTGCTCCCTGATAATATAAATGGTAACTCGCATCCAGAGCAGTTTGTGGAGCGTATTCTACGGACAGATAAATTTCGAAAAGGTCGAGGCTGGGTTAGAAGAGTTTTGGTTAAATGGACGGGTTTCGCAGAACCAAACTGTCAGAAAGATGTACGGGAAGACGCTCGGGTATTAGATATAATCTTAGACCTCCGTATATAGCAGCAGTATACGCGAGTGGGGCTTGACAAATTCATAAGTGAGCAAGTGAAAAAGTATTTGTACTAGTGCGCATAAATATGTATTATTACTAGATTCCATAATATTTAATATAGATAAAATTAAATAACTGTTCAGGGCTATCCCTACAGATTAAATTCTCTGCCTGAAATTTTTTATACCCCGTAAATTCGAAATGAGCCATGACTGCTGAAAAGCCCTAGGCACAATTTATGCGGACCCATGTCGCTAATATCTAAGCGAGGTAGATTACATGGATATTTATCCGAGTAAAAATCCAAGTAGTAAAATCCAACTGATTCTGTACTCGACTTTCAACCCCTGTCCCTTAGCGCCAAATCGGCTACTTTTATGACCGTTGTGCACACTGAATGGACTGAAGGCGGCATATAGAATTTTTATGATATTGACAACACAAATGAATGTGATTACGATGCTCCCTTCCAGTACGGTGAAGGCAACAGTGAGTACAAAAGCGTCGTTCAACAGCATCTGTATCCAATTTTAGAATACAAAGTATGATACAATTAATGCGATCAGATACGCTCTGGATAATTTCAAATTTTTGAAGCTGTTAAGCGCGAGGAAGCAAAGACTTGTTGGGTGTAGACATGCTGCGGTATCGTATTAAGTAAATTCGGGTATATTTAGTACTCGAGGAGAGGCGATAAGAGCAGAGTGAATGCTTTCTGAGAATGCTGGAAGCCCGCTACTCTCAAATGAAGTGTTAACCAATTCTCAAATTGCTCAACTGAGTGGCGAGCCGGTTCTATTGAGAGGGCAACTACAAAGGCGGATTCAAGAACCATTCATTTGAAGTGTAATTAAAATGTGTTATAATTATGAGCTCACTGAAGACATGACACTAGCTTTGTATCATAATGAAAATTTTTTTTTACAACTATTTGTAAAAGATAGGGGATTGAGGTAATGGATAATACTATATTTATAACTAAATGATTCGATAAAATAGTTTGATAGATCGATACTCTACATTAAAGATTAAAGTGATTCGCTTTATTCATGATCATGTTACCCCACACACACTTGCGCGTAGATTGTTTCTTCAATAGTTGTAGTTGCGGCGCTTTTTAGAGCGCCTGACTTAATTCTCCCCTACAATGTGAGCCATTTCGCGCAATGACCATTAACGAATAACCTAAATTGCCGTGTTTTTTTTTTTTTTTTTAAATTCAAATAAAGTGTATGCAGCCTCTAGGCTATGACACAGTGACAGTGTTTATTTACATTTTAGATGATTCAACTTTTTCAGTAGATACACTCATGCCTCAGATTCCATTTGTAGATGCCACTATGAACTACAATCACTTTTTCTTCGCCATTGGTCAACCTTCAACCGTTAACATCCATCCAAGGCAACTACAAACCCTGGATTATCCAGACATGCCTCCACCATCCTGTAAATATCCACCGCGCGAAATGTGGTTAGGTCTGTTGGATTCGAACCAACCATCTCCCGTCTCAAGTGGGGTAGGTGCCCAGGCTACCCAGACTCTACTTAGGAGAAGGGCCCGGATGGCATACCACACTACCATCCGACCCAAATTGCCGTGTTAAAGGTAGGCTTAATGCCTATTGTAAACTTGATCTAGTGATCTGAATAGGTTTAGGGACTGAATGAAGTATTTCCAATAGCTAAACACCTCGTGGTCACTACTTCTGGGCCTTTCTTACCCGAGTTTTCTTGAGCTCGTGTTTGAAGACGGACACGTGTTTTTTTTTTAAATTTTAGCGTCAATGTAGTTAATTTTGCATCTAAATTATGTTTCGTATATACAGGGACAGTTCCTATTTGACCATCATTACGTTATGAGTTGAAAACTTTAAAATTGGGTGTGATATAAGAGTTTTTTTTTCTTCGCAGCAATCAAAAATTGTAGAGAAAACGACGGCGTGTGGCAACAGTTGGTGGGCAACGATCGCTTATTTGCATGCAGCCTTAGCATAACTATTATGGGGCGTTGCACGGGTAAACTAAGTTACGCGAGGAGTCACGCGAGGGGTTGAATGTGCATAAGCTCATCGATCGATTGGTCGATGGACAATCATTCTTGAAGCTATCTGTATAATAAATAGTCTCGGCATAAAACGCTATTCTCTATCATCATTCATTCACCCTCATTAGAGATTGAGCAAAATTTACCAATCTGCTCACAAACACAATAGTTTCTCAGTGGCAGTAGTACCACACCATATAGTGTCAGCTATCAGCACTTAGGGTATTGATTGAGCTAAGCAATGGCACATAAAGTTCGATTTAAAGTATATACATCATAAAATAAATTGAGGTGGTCCTACTCTACTACCACGGTAATGTTTTTACCCCCTATATGTGCAGATCATATACTCGCTTCAGGGGTATACCCCTTCTAGTTTCTATTTAGCGAACGTATAAATATTTATGCCTGGTCTAATGGGCTTTTTACTATGCTACATAACTTCCCCTCATTTTCATAAGTTTTTACACAACCTTCTAAATTTGATTTTTGCCAACTTCTATTGTTTGTGCCTTAATTATCAATATTGATGTACAGTTACTGACCACAATAAACATTTCATCACTGGTAATAAGAATATTATATAAGGTAAGTTAATCCCGCTAAGCATAAATAGAAAACTACTCGTCACTAAATATACTTCATAGATGAATTCTCCTAAATTAACTCCTTCGACTCCTCCTCCCCCTCCTCCCTCGACTCCTCCTCCCTCGACCCCTCCTCCCTCGACTCCTCTCTCGACGTCACGACATAAGACCTTAACTAGAGATCAATCATTACTAGTACGTTGACGACCTAAAATTGTAAGTTTTGAAATTTATGAGATTTTGCAGATTCACGGATTTCGTGATGCAGGTTGGAGCTACCAAAAAATAGCTAATCATTTAAACGTATCACGAGGTCAAGTTGCATATTCTCTGAAACGTGGCACTGTAACACCACGAAAGGGTAGTGGAAGACCATCAACCCTTTCACGGGAGGATGTCGATCAAATCATTGAATTCATTACGTCATCATCTGTAAATCGGAGGATGACCTATCTTGAACTTGCCACCGGTCCTTTTAGAGACCTAGGTGTAAGTGAGAAAGTATTACAGAAAGAGCTTCAAAAAAGAGGCTATAAGCGTCATCCAGCTTATAAGAAGCCCCCATCATCACAAGAAACCATGAGAAAGCGTAGAGAATGGGCCGAAGCCCATCTACATTGGACTTTTGAAGACTGGTCGTCTATTCTTTGGACTGACGAAACTTGGGTGAAGGATGGGCAGCATTCAAGAGAGTGGGTGACTAGGAAGGTCTGTAATATTTTGTTTCTTGACTTGAAATATACTAGTGGACTAACTTTCTTATTTAGAACAATGAGGAGTACCAAATTGATTGCGTAGACTCAAAAACTAGCAAAAGGAATGGATGGATGTTCTGGGGTAGTTTTGCGGGAGCAGAGAAGGGACCTTGTTTGTTTTGGGAGAAGGAGTGGGGCTCCATAGACTCCGAGAAGTACTGTGAGAAAATAGTACCTCTCATAGACGGGATGGTGTTTATGAAGCCCTGGCTTTCCGTCATGCAGGACAATGCTCCTGCACACGCATCTGAAAACACGATGGAAGAGTTGCAAGAGAGATCGATATTTCCAATCGATTGGACACCTTACTCTCCTGATCTCAACCCTATCAAAGCTGTCTGGTGCTGGATGAAAGACTACATCCAGCGGAATTATCCAAATCTGGATGGTGGAAGACAGCGAACGCACAATTCACTTCGAGTAATTGTTACGGAGGCATGGCACTCCGTGCCTGCTGAATTCCTAATAAAACTACTTGAAGGATTGCCTGCCAGGTGTCAGGCGGTTATAGATGCTGGTGGAGGTCCAACCAGATATTGACCTCTTTATAACATAGATCAATACCTTGAATATTAGGGATTAGATGAAGAAGTGAACATGAATTAGTATTTATATATAATTTTCCTTATTTTAGAAGCTAGATAGTGAAGTAGAATACAAAATAGAACTGTTTCATAAAATTTTATGCTGTCAATCATTGTACAGATTAAGCTTAGTTTGAAGAATGAAGGGGGGGTAAAAACGTTTGGTCGTTTGAAATTCACCATATATTTTTTGTCAAGAAAATTCATAAAATCGATGCATAAACTCTATTTTGATGTAGATCATGCCTAGTTAGGTTTGGCGGCTCCACTAAAAACCCATGTCGGCCCCACAGGGTAAAAACATTACCGTGGTAGTAGAGTAGATATGTAAATTTTTGATCATATTTGAAATGATAAAATTTATTTAACTGGCTGCTCTGCTAATTTTCGCACGACATTTACGCCTGGTGACTGTGAATATTTAAAACAAAAATATTTTGTGCGTTAAAATTCATAAGCCAATCGGCAATTTACCTTCCAAATGTGGCCAAATCAAGGTGTCAAAATAGTAAAATTGGATGTCAACAATCGAGGTGGCAAACTCAAGGGCCCCCGCTTTTAAATTTTAAAGGATTAGGGGCCTGTTTTTATATTTTCATTAGTTAACAAGTAATCTAAAAATAATATTCTACACATGGAACATGAAATATTTCACAGAAGAAAATAAAAGCTGTAGAATCGATGGTGCTGTGGTGTTAGTGATGTGCGTTTGTCAAAAAGCTGGGCGTAAGAATATTAGATTTGTGGTGCCAACCTAGCCTGATGCGAGCAGACGCGTCTCTTAACATCGATCAATGAATTCTCTCTCGATAATTGGATCAACGAGGCATTGATTCCATCTGTTAAGAGCTTCGTAACCTGATAGCTTCAAATCTCGTGGACTTGCCGTAGAACATATGTGTATTAAAATTTTATGATTAGTCATCATGATTTGAAGAGTGTTTTTTTCATCACTCACTTAGACCCATTTGTTCGTGTCTAATTTGCATCGAAGTGTGTTTCATGACGCCTCGCTAAATACAACTTTCAGAATTAGGTAAAAATGACATTACTTTCAAAATTTCATGGCTTGGAGCTTCCAGCTTCTGCAGATTTTCATGTACACCTCCGCGACGAGGCTATGATGAAAACAGTGGTACCAACCATTCGTGCCGGCGGTGTGAATACCGTCTACGTGATGCCGAATCTTAGCCCGCCTCTCATATCTGTTTCGGATGTTTTGTCCTACAAGAGCAGACTTGAGAAACAAGACCCGAGTATCCAGTATCTAATGACTTTGTACCTGCATGAAAAAATAACACCGGCGGTAGTGGAGGAAGCACACGCACATGGTATCGTGGGAATCAAAAGCTATCCTGCTGGTGTCACAACAAACTCAGATTCAGGTGTGCTTTCTTATGAATCATTCTATCCAGTGTTTCGCACCATGGAGAAGTGTGGAATGGTTTTAAACCTGCATGGTGAATGTCCAAGTGATCATACAAGAAATATTACCATATTGAACGCTGAGTCAAAGTTCCTCCCAACTTTGAAATTGCTGCATGCAAAATTTCCTGGGGTTTGTTCTCATGTTTCTCCAAAGCATGTGTAAGAAATACTAAGACATATATACAGTTGAAGATCGTTCTGGAACATTGTACAACCAAAGAGGCGATCGAGGCTGTCGAGGAATGTGGGGCTAACGTTGTTGGAACCATAACTATTCATCATCTCTTTTTGACTGTTGATGAATGGGCAGATGATCCGTTCTGTTTCTGGTAATTAATTCAATTTAACTGTCGGGTCTGTCTGATACTAAAGGGATAAAACAGCAAACCAGTCGCGAAATGGCCTAGTGACAGAGCAGCTTTAATTAAAGCTGCGGTAAAAAGCAATGGAAAATTCTTCTTGGGAAGTGACTCAGCTCCGCACAGTATAACAGCGAAGAAAGGTGGAAGGGGAAAGACGTCTGCTGGAGTTTTCACACAACCATACGTAACACAGTTATTTTTTACTGCTCTCGAGCGAGCTGTAGATCATGGAATCATCCCCGAAGAAGCTATTACTTCAGCAGTGATCAAAGGGTTTCTTGGGGAATATGGGAGGCAATTTTACCAAGTCCAAAACACTACTTCTGAGATGATCGTGGTCTCCAAAGGAGATGAAAAGATTCGAGAATCTCTCATTGGAGACGGCGTGGAGGTAGTCCCATTTAGACGTGGCCTCAGTACTTGGAGTATTGCGTGGAAATATTGAATTGCAGGCACAAATTGCAAGTTTGAATTACGGGCTTGAATTACTGAAGGCTGGAATACGTCATGTTATTAAGCTTAAAGTTCGAACGTCGACTTGCATATGATATACTTAAGATATGCGTATGCATGCGTATGCATGCGTGGCTGCATGGGAGGCTCGGATCGTATTATGCAGCTTTTCTGCGACGACGACTAGCTTGTGAATATAGTCCGCGAATGCAGGCTGGTTCATTACTGCGCCATGCTTTAGTAAGAAAGGGAAACGATAAATCAAGAGTTCGTAACAACGTTGAGAACACTCCAAGCACATGCGCTAATCTTAGGTGTGCAACAAGGTGAACAAATCAAGTAACTCTGATTGATTTCTTACTAGATTCTAAAGCCCTGCGTCCGAAACAAACAAAAGATGCCGTCTATCGGTCGACGGTTGGTCCTAAAGTCCACTTGATTACTAAGAGGTAAATCCTCTGCAGATTTTACCGTGCATAATCAAACACCACATTTAGAGTGGGGGCTCTCCACCCCTGCACATCCACTCTTAGGATCGGGGGCTAAGAGCGTCAAGCCCCACTAAACGGTGGAGCTAAACTTATCCTTCTCGCGCTTAACTTGACACCATCCATCTCACCGCTTGTTAAGCTAAGCGCAGAACACAAAGTCCCAGAGTTCGAAAAATTAGGTGAACAAATCGTCACTACGCTTGATAAGATACCAAGTAGAAAGAGAAAAATCAAGGCAAGACGGTAATGACTATTACATATATTTTTCTCCAGCAGAGCTTAAGAGTAACTTGACAAGAAGGGGGCTCTTCTTAGTTGGGCATTAAGCTGAGTTGTACCTAATTTTACACAGATGAGTAGGGTGCTACATGAAGTAAGTAAAAATTATTTCCCCCTTCAATCAATCTCTTAAAGTTTTTACGCCGGCTGTTTACTATACATAACTCTCCGTGGAATCAGTCTAAATTTTACTGTCAGATAGTTGACGAATCATCGTCGTCTGAATCAGTTCGAAACTTTGCCAATGATTTTTTTTCTCTCTTTCTTTCATCGAAATGTCAGGTATATAATCTTTTTTTTTTTCAAAAATAAAAGTATCTTATTTCCGTTGCAAATAATTTCATCCCTTTTTTTTTCTTCGGTTTTTTAGTAATAGCGTTTTGTATGAAAGCTAGAAACTTTGATTCACTTTTAGAGATGATTTTTTTTAAAAAAATCCTTAGTCGTAAATATTTCAAGTACAGTTTTGCTTATTTTTTTATTCTTAGGAAAGTACAGCTAGCTAGCTAGTTGCGTTGGGGTTAATATATTTGGGAAATCCTATATCCTATAGCGGCTGTATTATCCCGAGTTTTGCATTTCCTTTTCTCTTTCTCTTTCATTTTTTGCTTGCCCTGTTCCTTGCAAAATTTTATATTCCTTCTTACGGGGTATGTTAATATATTAATTAAGTAAAAATGATAGAGTTGGAGGCTGACTTGGCAGATTATTTAGAAAAAAAAAAAGAGTCCGATGGCCTTTTTTTTTGTTTCGGAAAAAAATTGGTGTCATCTTGCTAGGTTAAACGATGAGCAATTTTAGTTTTTTTTTTTTTTTTAAAAAAAAGGCTTTATTTCTGCTACCCCAGTATCAGGTGAAGAATGACTCTTATGATTTTCTGAAAGAGAAAAAACTCAAAAAGTTTCCCTAGCGGATCTTCTTGAATGTTTTTCATGTTAGTAGTGAAAAAAGCCCCTACCTTTCACCTTCCACCCCCCTCCCTTGTCCCTATATATGTAGACATCCCACACATGAGTTGGGGCAAACTGATGAAGCTTTTTTTTTTTTTTGTTTTTTGGATCTGTATGAATATGACAAGGGCAAATAAAAGCCAATCACTGTAGCTTTCTGCCATTAATGATTTTTTCTAACAATGTTGCAGATTTCTTCAGATCAGTTGCAGATTTTCTTAAGATAATGCATAGTGATAATGACGCTAAAAAAGTAAATTAATATTTCAGAATCATGGCTTCGGGAGTCAAGGTTATGAAGTCGAATGAAAATCTCTTAAACAAATCCTATTTAATAGAAAAGGAAAGAAGATTCATACACGAAAGAGAGAGAATCAGTTTTTCCAAATCACATGTGAATATTTGAACATAAAATGTCTCTCACAGTACTAGCAACCCAAATTCTTGAAGCTGCCAAAGCCATTGATCAAGAACTCGATAAGACAAATAAAGAGGTTGTGCCAATTCCAATAAATTCCTCTTTTATTAAAAAGATTTCAAGAAGATCACGTCGTCTATCCCGTGCTTTTGGGTCATGCCTTAGTAGCCCATTTCGAAGAAACGTCAACTCTGAAAATGGAAATCGAATTGAATCACCGACTAGAAAATCAGATGAAACGACTGATAAAATCAGCGAAGTTAGTGATTTTGAAAGATACAGTCAAATACCCGAGCATTTAGATCCAGTTAAGGACTCGCTAGTTGATAAATGTCATCAATTAAGATCTCTTGTTGAGTCACCTGAGGCGGCCATAATTAATATTTATACCAATGTGAGTAAAACAATTGCTATCATAATTGAAGTTTTGAAACTTAACATGTTTTTTTAAGTGGACCGAACTTGTATCACTCGAGGCAGTTTGTCATTTCCGACTCTTCGATGCTATACCACCGTTTGGATCTGCAACATACGTCCAGATAGCTGCAGCTTCTAAAATACCTCAAGATCTTGTATTTCGTTTTATACGTCTTTGTATCATTAATGGGATTTTCTGCGAGCCTATTCCAGGCCATGTTCATCACACTCCAAGATCACGTTGGCTCCTTACACGTGGACAGGGACTTCTTGATTTAATTGCTGTGAACTATTTTGAGTTAGCACCTGCTGGACTTCGATATATGGAGGCGATTGAAAAATATAATGTTATAGAAGAACCAAACCAATGTCCTTTTGCTCTTGCTAACGATAATTCACCCATATATGAGGCATTAGCTAGAGATGAACAGCGTCGGCTCCGCTTCGGTCAAAGTATGCAATACTTGACATCTGGCGATGGTTATGATTTACGGTATATATTAAGCTCCTATGACTGGGCCAGCATTGATACTGCTGGTTCTCGTTTACTTGATGTTGGTGGAGGTTTGGGTCACATTTCAGCTTACATCGCAGCACATACCAAAGAAATGCATTTTGTTGTTCAAGACTTACCACCTGTAGTGACTGATGCTATTGCTAGAAAGTCAAGTTTGGTGGACGGTCATCTTCTTGATCGTATCTCATTTCTTCCCCTCTCATTCTTTAGTCCACATTCTTCGTCATCACCAAAATTTGACGTGATTTTTCTACGTTGGATTACACATAATTGGAGTGATAAATATACACGTCAAATTTTCCGGGCCATGATTCCTGTTCTTAAGAAAGGGGGTCAAGTTTTTATTGTGGAGTTCCTCCTTAGCGAGGAAAGTCCTGGGGTCATTGCCACAGAAACTATTGGTCTGCGAATGGATATGATTATGGGTGTTGGATTTTCCGCGAAGGAGAGGACAGCTAGTGATTTACGAAAATTATTAGAGGAAACTGCACTAGAGTTTGGAGGTAGCTGGAGTAACTGGGCTGTGACAAAGCCTGAAGGCAGTGTCATTAGTTTTATTCGAGTCGTTTGGAACGGTGATTGAGTGAAGAAATATCGTTTGAAAAAATAAAATAGTACGTCATGATGCGAAAACTTTAAAAAACAGAACATTTCGCTACAGGAGAGCGGAATTATTGAAATAGGACGTCCAGAAATTACCATAGAAGAATAATTTCCCTACTAATGTAAACATATATGTTTGCAGGCATTTTATGATTCCAGCTTGTAACGGGTACAATCAGGCCTTCAATTGATATGCTTGTATTTTTATTAAGCTTCTATATCCCCACATGTCGGAAATTTTCATTAATTTCATCACCAAATTGAGTGACATAGTTTATTACTTTCGCAGACACATAAGAATTCAAGCTCAGCCTCTGAATAAATATCCTAATACATCAAATAAATCAACATCGATTGAAGTCTAAATTCACATGTGATTATTATATTAATTTCGCACATTTAGCTTAACTCGGCTTTATGCCAGCTGTTAAAACGTTGCTAAGTCTGTGCTCCATAGATCAGCACCTCTAATCGGCCCCTCATCTAACCGGCTAATTGCTTCCCAATTTGTTTATCTTGAATAAAGAGGCTGAATATCCTCAGCAATATATGCTCTTCTAGACTTAATGCATGAGTTATTAGCCCTTTAACGCCGACGAAATGCCCTAACTGCAGAATGACGTTTCCAGACCTGTTCCTTCACAGTAGGAAGTGAACACATCGTGGCTTGTGCACCTTTTACTGGCTAATCAATAGCTTTAACAATTGATATTGCGGAGCTCTCATGATGATTAGAGATTAGTCTGTTGATAAAATCAGATAGCTGGGTAGTCTGTCAGATGGTGTTTTTAGCTACTAGTTCCAAGGGCAGGTAGTTTGGGAGGCACGGCGTTGGAGTGTAGACTCTTAAGTGCACCATACAGCTTGTATATTATATCTCACATAATCTTGATTCCCTGCAGAAATTCCAGCTCTTTTAAATACAGACTGACTATTTTTTGTTTTAAACCCTTACAGTAAACCTCGTGGAATGTACAAAGCATGCGCATTTTCTTTGGTTCCGTGTTGATGCTTTGCTAAATTATTTACTGGCTAGTCTGTTTTGGAACTTTCTGTATTTAAACCCCAGTACTAAAATTTTACCCTTGTCTCGGCAACGTCTTTCAACTATTAGCGAGAAATAACTACAGAAAGCAAAAAACTAAAGCGACGTTGAGATATATCAATATCGGAATCTACGGATACATTGATAGAGAGGCCTTGTTCAATGGTTAGAAAGGTCGCGTATTCAAAATTGAATTAGGATTAGCGAAAGGGAAAATATACATAAATAGGAGAGATGAGCTCCCCAAGCTTGGTCTTCCGTAAATTAAATTACAGTGCCATAAGAAATGTATCTTCATTGAATCTCTGTGTTCTAGTCGGTACTCGAACCTCTTAATAACTTTTGATTCAATCAGTTATCATCAGTTGTCTATGCTGTCAAGGCTGAAACACGCCAAAATCAAAATCAAAATCAAGCTCATGGCCTGTCAGAAGAAAATACAGCGGTTGAATATGGAATGAGATCTACATTCTTGACTCTGTAAAATACCCATCATATGGAAGATCCAGTATACTCATCAAACTAATTGTGGGAATAATCATCTTTATGAAGTGAGTATAAGCTATACAGACTTTTGTAATACCCCTTGGATAGGATGGCTTAGCGGTAATTCATCCAGGCCGGTCTTCCAAGTAGAGATTGGGTAACTTGAACTTCTGCTCCCCTTGAGACGGATAACGGCTGGTCCGAATCCAGTAGATCCTTCTGTCTTCGCTACAGAAGGCGAAGATATTTGACAAAGTATACTAGGATATGATAGGCTAAGGTTTTTTGAGACTTTTCCCTTAGTTGGATACTCATGGTTGAGGTTGGGGTGCAAGTCCCCGCTTACTTAGGTAGTGGTATCAGCGAATGCTATCCATT
The DNA here is from genome assembly GCA_003957845.1 of Oidium heveae. Lineage (NCBI taxonomy): Eukaryota > Fungi > Ascomycota > Leotiomycetes > Helotiales > Erysiphaceae > Oidium > Oidium heveae. Next base: position 22,935 of record QVIK01000554.1, read on the forward strand.
GTATGAGTGTTCTACTCAAACCTCAATATCTTCAAACTCTGTGGTTATCTCATGCTCTATGAGCGCTGGGCTTATGCCCGGGACGTTAAAAGAAAACAAAAAAAAAAGATACCTCTATATGGATGACGTCATGCTTATTCCACCTTGGATATTTAACAACCAGACTTGAACATAAAATAGATCAGACTAAAATTTGATACGAAACAGTGTTTATTTACTTTTCTAATCTTCTGTTCATATCCTACGAAAGCTGTCGGAAATCTAGGACTCATCAGTCCTGTCAACACTAATCAATCTCAACAATCCAGAGGTAGAAGTGGATTTAACAATAATGAAAGTTGGAGGGAAAATAGTAGCTTGCGAAAGGACACTAATCCACACGGAAAGGTCCACGTCAATAAAGTCGTGTGTGAATATGATAAAAGCAGATGATATGTCAACCCGATTAAGCGATGGATGTGGAGAAGTTGGTCACTTTAGCATTTGACGATAATACGGCCAAGTTCTTTTCTTAATTGACAGATTTACTAAGTTATGAGGACCAAACTGTATTTGAAGATACGTTAGTGCAACCAAGGTCTGGAACCATCTGAAAACAAAGTGTACCGAGACTAGCGAATCGACGGCGTCAACTTACGTGAGAATAATTCAAAGCTTTCCTGACCAATTTGATGTTGAAACAAAAGGAGTTGATAACGCCTAGAAAAACTTTAAGGGATATAGACGAAGACTTGCGGTCGCAGACGAAGCCCTTGGAAATAAATATCCACATAAAGCCTTGTTTCACATCTTGTGTAAAACTCTCCCATCGAAATACACTGCAATTCTTGATGGTTTTTGTGCAAACCTAACTTTACCCATGGAAGAAAGATTACAGATCCTTCAGGAAAAGGAAGAAGATGATCGATATTTCAGTTAACTATGACTATTATATTCGAGACAATCTTTCACTTAGCCCCATAATCAATGGCAAACTTACATCTCCACTTGAAACTTATAATAGAATCAGACCAAATATTGATCAGATTAGGCCATGGGGTTATAAAGCCTATGGTTACTTTAATCCAAAAACCTTAGAAGCCAAAGGAAGATACGATTAATTAGTTGTAATGGGTAGAGAAGGAGTCAACACGTGATTTGCTAAAAATACAGAAAAGTTTACCAAAATTTACACCCCAGATTTAGGTCGTGTAGAGCGAGTAAATGCCGTTCTTATAGACGAAAAAGTCAAGAGAGAACGAATAGACCTCCTTATGAAAGAAAGCACTTCTAAACCTTAAGGAACCCCAAATCAACTGCCTACGCGTGAGAAGAGAGGACGTCCGTGTAAAGGTGAATATTTGAAAGAAGGAAATGAAGATAAAATGATTGATGTTCAACCATCATCACTATTATTACCACCTCCACTACCACCATCACTGCCATCATCACTGTTGGTATTGACACCCGCACCATCCTCAGTGTCAACTTTATCTACTATTCCAGTTACTTCCATAGAAAACACAAAAAAATTCAAGTGAGAAAATTGGGGTCAACCCTGAAACAAACAAGAAATTATTAGCCAACAAAAGACGATATTGCAAGAATAATCTAGAGAGTATTCAAGATTCGAGAATTCAATTGCGACATGTAACTGAAAATTTAGACGAAGACATGTGTATGAATTCAATATCGAAACCTGCATCGAGATGCTTCTTTCGGAATAGACGAAAAAGTATCACCGATAACTACGTTGAAAGTAGACGAATAAAAAGAATTCGACAAGCTTTAGTCGCTAAGATCTGCTCTTGTTATGGGCTGTGCCCGTTGCCTAGGTGGCTGGGTGGTCTTTGTCAACCCAGCCTCGTCAAAATTAGGCAAATCAGTAATTTTAAATATACTCAATTCCTATTGTTTAATCGGTGGCCAGGAGCTAAAGGGATAGTAGAGGAGGAATCACTTGTAGTATTCGATTGTATATTTAAAGTAGCGTTTCTCCGTATCTAGTGAGATACAGAAAAGTATAAACTCTTTATGGCATTTTTATCGTGCGGTATCCGATAAACTACTAGCCCTCAACAGCTCTGGTATGAAAGAAGAGATAGAAGGCGAGGAAAAAGTGATAGGGAATGTATTTGTGACAAGTTCGGCTTGATCGTAGATACACAAGGGAGTCGGCTAGAAAGATCTATATTTCGATAAGCGACTATATTTATTTACAGGCGCATCCATTATATACTGTGCTACATTATGGCATATGAATATTCTAGAGCTTTCTACATAACCCCTTCAACATTTGCTTTTACACGAGCCACTGGGATCTACAGAAATCTAAGCGAGATTACCCGATAGCAGATCAGTCCAGGCACACTGCCGGCCCAAGTCCGAAGGCTCTAGCCCCATGACAGTTTTTATAGCAAGACAAATATCTTCACTATCCCCGAACGATATTAAACTAAAGAATCACATCATTCAGCCATTTACACTGTCTTGGTTGTCAATCGGACCATAACGAAGAATTTACGCTCTCTGTGACTATCATCAATAGCATACCTATTCCAAGGAATTATTAGGAAGCCATAAATGATAAGTGTAACGGAACCAGAGTTAGGTGATATAAAGTCAACAAAATAGCATTTAGGAGATCTTATATGATATTATACAATTGACTTTATATCACCTAATTCTGGTTCCGTTACATTATAATATCATATCTCTATTTTTTGTGTATCTGTCATTGAGCATAACACGATTTCTTCTGTGGCTTGAGATGTTCTAATAATTTAATAAGAACTCGTGAAAGGAACAATTAGAACTGTAAGCTTTGGATGTCAGAATTTGCTCCACCACCTATATCAATAAGTGAAGGAACTGTTTCACCACGATCAAAAGATACAAGTAGCGAAAGATCTTTTTATACCGCAGAAGAAGAAGACACTGATGGAATAAATAGAGGAATAGATAGCGAGATGGCCCAAAGAGAAGGACACGAGATGCCGATTGACGAACCTAGTCGTTCAACAACTATATCCGAAACAAATGCATTAATTAAAAAATTAGAATAGAGAGATGCAGAGCAACGTCAATAGATTGAAGCAATACGTTCTGACATGAAGTAAATGATAATAGCAATGGTAAATTTATCGTTAAAATAAAAAAAACGAAATGCCATCCTCTGCCTCACCGGACATAAACGAATCCATCTCTAGACAGCAACCACAACCAGTTATACACCTTCTAATTGCTGCAAACGAAAATAAGCTAAAGTGGCCAGCTGCCTATTATCATAGTAATCCAAAAGAATGGCGTTCTTGTCATAAAGTGATTTCAACTCTCGTGATAATATATCGCTAATGACGTAGTCGCTCGCCTTGCGTCGCCTTGAGGTTATGACCTGAAGATTATTTTTAGGAAATGCAGATTCTGCAACTCTATTCTTACAACATTCAGAATGAGGCAAATGTGACTGTGCGGGTAAGCCTGACAGTATTATGATAATGGAGCAAACATAATGGCAATCTCAATGACATTTGTCCACTCATAAAACCGTATGGGGAATCGGAATGAGGAAATTCGTGTGTATAGCATCTGGATTCCGCTGAGTTCAATCCTCAGCTTAGCAACTTTGTCTTATCTAGAATTGCATCTAATACCGCTTTTACCTCGATATACTTATTCCAGTCACTTGATTTATTTTGTCTTTGATCTACTACGACCACATCATTAGAGAGGCCTCATCTTGCGTTTATCCTTTGTATCTGAGACTTCTACCAAGTGACTTGCAGCTTAACCACTACTGTCTTCTGGCTCCGACTTTCAACCTGATACAATTCATAACAGTACTACTCATGGCCTACTCTTATATATCTATAATTGGGACTTTGTAAAAAAAGATATTCTTCATCCATCTGATTTTCTTATGCAGTTGTTTAGCCATGCTGTAACAGGAACAGCTAAAGAAATGATATTAGTACAGTTTGAAGAGATGATGAATGATAGAAATAAGGCGGATGCATTAGGACTGTTGTCTAAAATGGACAATATTTCTAGAGATTGAAATGTCGAACCAAAAGCAGCAAATCTATTACATGCTTGTAGACAATCTAGAGATGAAAGCTTATCATCATCTCTACCCCGATTCTAACAGCTTTTGACACAAGGTTCAATCTCAGCCAGAGATGACAGAGGCAAGGCTATTTACTTAAAAAATACCCTTAGTCAAGCAATAAAGAGTTTTATGATAGGTCGAGTAGAGCCAAAGGGATTCCAAAATCTGATAAATTACTTATGCGTTATGAAATCTCAAATGGATGAAGTAAGTCATATATAGACTCAAAATCATTACTTGGGACAAACCGGTAAATTCGCTGACGGAACTAGAGGGATAGCTGGAGGAAGACTTTTGGGTAGTAACACATCATCCTCCTTATCGCGTCCAACTACCGGCGCACCAGAAGACATCTTAGACTCTGGTAGGGATACAAAAATGAAAGAGGTAAATAAAGTTCATGCTGAATGAATTTCACAAAAGGAATTGGATCAACGCAGGGCAAAAGGTGAGTGTAAGAGGTGCGGTAAGAAAGGACATCGAATATAACTATGTGACTTTCTCCCAGAAATTCGTCCAGAGATAGATAAAAAAGCAAGCGGTACAGATGAATAGGAGAAAGTTGACAAAAGCAAAAAGGAATCGTTAAAATAGTAGATTCTGAATAGGGTCACGTTTAGGGACCAGAAAACGGGGTTTGTAAAGCAAAACCTATTACTTGGTCAATAAATAAAATAGAAGATATAAAAGATATAAATGGGAAATCGTTTATCATAAACGTAATAATAAGTAATTTTCAATTAGTTCCTACATTGATCGATAATGGATGTGATTATCTTGCAGCAATAAACAATCCTGTAGTGCGTAAAGCTAATCTCCAAAAGATCAAAATTGCTCCCTGTAAGCTTATTGAAGCTACTAGCAATAATCAAAAGGATGATTTTACTATCACTGAAATGACAGAACTAGAAATTGATTTAGATGGGCATCTAATAACGTTAAAAACTTATATTATGTCAACGTTATCACATGGATTAATACTAGGTAAGCCATAGATGGAGAAGAAAGAAGTAATATATCTTGCACGGAAACGGCGTATGAATATGAAGAAAGCTTTAGTCAACGGCCAGCTATTAAGAGTATGGGAAGAGGGTTTTCAAAAAGAAGGCTTTAAAACTAATCAGATATCAAAAAATTTAGCTTCTTTGTCAGTTTGAGTATTTCTAGCCACAATAAGAAAAGCCCTAAAACCTTCTAATTCGCAGAAAACTAAATTATTCGCCGTAACATCGGTTCACATTCAAAAGGCACTTGCCCCAACAAAAAAATCGACAACAAGTCTGGATAACCTTCTCCCATGGTACGCTGATTATATTAATTTTTTCAAAAAACTACTTCTAGATAAATTGTCCTCCTCACCATCCAGGCCATGATCATACTTTGGTGTATGCTTTTTACGTCCATACTGAACTTGGATGCTATGACTCATGGCTCGTTATCGAGCTCGCATGGGTACCTAAGCTATGTACAACAGTCAACACCGTAACAATAAGGATCATGGCATAGTCCCATGTTGAAAAAGGCCATACTAGCTGAAATCGATGCTTTAGTTACGAACGGTACTTAAGAGGAACATATTTTACCAGATGGAGCCAACACAGTCTCAACAAAATGGGTATTCACAGTCAAGTTAAATAACGGTTGGAACCTTCGAACGGTATAAGGCTTGTCAATTTGCAAGAGAATTTAGTTAAAAATGCGGAGTAGATTATACCGAAACTTTTGCCCCAACAGTTAGAATGGCACTCCCCATTTATTTCTGGTCATGGTTGCTAAATAAAATTTAGAGTGTTATCATTATGACATAAAAAAACACTTTTACCGAATCAGCGCTGCGGAAAAATATTTATCTCGAGCTACCAGGAAGTGTTCAATTTTTTGCAGGAAAAGTGCACAAAGCTCTTTGCAGTCTCTATGGACTCAAACAAGCTGGTGGAGATTTGAGCATACTGCTTAAGAGATTCCTGATATCGACCGGTTTCGAGCAAAGTCTCGCAGATCCTTGCTTATATATAAAACCCGAAAAAAGACTTGAATTCTTATCTATGTTGACGACATCGTAGCTGCAGCAAATACTTCCTCAAAACTTGTTTGGTTCTTTAAGGCTCTCTCTGAACGTCTTAACGCCAAAAATCTGGAGGAGATTGAGAAGATTCTTGGTGTTAGAGTTATGAGAGACCAAAAGAATCTCACTATCTACTTCGATCAAGAACAGTACTTAATTGCAACCCTTGACCAGTTTGGCATGACTCATGCAGAACACATCAGCAAGAAGATACCAGCAGCAGACTATGAAATTCTTCGGCTAGCAAATGAAACGGATGAGCGCATCAACGTAACTGAGTACCAGAAAGGAATTGGTAAACTTATGTTCGCAATGATATCAACAAGACCTGACTTTGCTTTTGTTGTTGGTTGACTATTTCAGTATATGAGAGATCCTGCGTTGTACCATGATATAGTAATCAAAAATCTCATGCGATATCCACGTTCAACTATCTAGCAGAGACTCCGTTTTGGGTCAGGGGGAGCTCATCAACGACAGTTTGCTGTCTACACTGATGCAGAATGAGCAACAGATAAAACTAAACTGAGAAGTATCTTTGGGGGAGTCTGACTTTGCTAGAGTGGACCAATCTTCTGGTCTTCAAGAAAACAGAAGTCTGTTGCGACTTCAGGTGCTGGAACAGAAAACATTTCATAAGCAATGTACGCTAAGGAAGGTCAGTGGACAGCACAGATCCTTCGTGATATACAAATGCCTCAAATTATAAATACAAACGGAATCACAGTACAAATGTATGGAGATAATCAAGGAACTTTAGCGCTAGTCAGAATTCCACATCTCCACGAGAGATCAAAGTATATCGATATCTGCCACCGATTTATCCTTGATTTGGCTGAGAAGAAGCTCGTTATTGACTACATTCCCAGTAGTGATATGATTGCGGATGCAATGACAAAGTCTCTCCAAAGTATTTCGTTTAAAAGATTTGAAAGGCAACTTGGGTTAGACAGTGGATCTGGATTTCAGAATTTGTTCAGATGGGGTGTATTGCGAAAATATTGTAATACGGCAACTTCGTGTAGCTGAACAGGGTTGTCAAATAGTGAATTTCCGGGTTGCCGGGTAACGGACGATGTGGAAGTAAACAATCCTGCTGGATGTTAATTTGATATTGGTTTATCAGAAGTTTGAAGGATTAAAACTAAGACACCCTGTACTATTAGATTTTTGTCATTGTTGTTATTGTCAGTGACATTATTGTTCAGGCTCATGATCATACGGTTTTATTCTTAATTATAAGCATAGGCTCATGCACAGGATGAGTAGCTATGGATCTTTGTGCGTGATGTAGATAAGACACATTTCCTTTTAGTTAAGTTTAATATACAGAAGTTATATCATCCACTTTAGTGTGACTCATTTATGTGATCATTACACCCAGGGGTGTTACATTTTTAATATATTGAGTAGATAATGCGCTGTTGAGCGGGACTCCGAATTGTGGGGCTTATTCACGTAATAATGATCTTCGGACAAAAGTGAAGTCAGCATTAGCTTATACTACTAGCCAATTAATTCCTAGATCATAACCCACGCTAATAGGGATAATTGTTGTCAGATTAATAATTTTTCAGTTATATTAATTAAGTCGAGATAGTGAGTTCTCGAGATGTCTACTAGCCGAATTTAGTGTTGCGGGTAGCGATTCACGGTCCCCCTCCCCCCTAGCTCAAATGGGGATCAAATTAGGTCACGTGGATAGTATAATATAGTCTCACAACTCTTGAACAATGTAGATAACCTTATGGATAGAATTTTGGCAATAATATATTCATAAGTACATGAGTCTCTGAGCTATTCCGCACAGTCGGATTTTCTTCAATTGGTATGTTGGAGGATGTAAGCTAGATTATTAAGATGACATCAAGCAGCCAGGATTTGCGATGGCTGCCTGCACCACAACATCAGAGACAGGAAACCGAAAAAAAAAAAAAAAAAAAAAAAAAAAAAAAAAAAAAAAAAAAAAAAAAAAAAAAAAAAAAAAAAAAAAAAAGCACGATAAGAAGCATTGTTAGGATCTAATAATTAATTTTTTCTAGTGTTCGATGTAATACTGTTTCTGCAAATAGAGTGAAAGCAGTGATGCTTTTATCCTTGCTCTAGTTTCATGTCACTCTTAGAAGTGAAATGTGTAACAGGTTTTTCATCTCACTTTTATCCATTTTAAATATTTCACCAATTCCGAGTCTATCGTTACAGGGGTATATATGAGACTTTACTGAACTCAAACGATTCGACATACGAGAGATTTTATAAACGGAAACGAATGAGATGAAAGTTTTCAACCCGTTTCTGATATACGTATTTTCGCAGAATTGATTTAAATTAACATATAAATGCCAGATGCTTCTTTAATTGAGCCATTGAACCTAGCAGTGGTGCTACCTCAAGTCTTTGCTCTCTGAGATTCATTTGTATAGAAAATCATGAGTATCATTTCAAGTGATATAAAAGCTGCTTTTGATCAATATACTATCCTTGATAAAAGAAGAGTCAAGTGTAAGCACTGTAATTGGGATGTTGCCAGAAATCTTACTCGCCAAAAAACACATTTGGAGAGGGATTGTGAAGAATATAAAGGATGGCGGATTAGCGTCGGAGCGCCTTTAGCTTTGCCCTTGGACACAAACGAAGAGAACAGTGAAATTGATCTGAACACCAAGTCTAAAGAATCGAAACGTAGAAAGACTGAAGGAATACGTAGATCTGTCGAGAAATTGGAAAATAGGATCCCTTCTTCACCAGGAAGTACAAAAGCTTCAAAACAGCTTCCGATGTAAGCTAGTGAGTATACTTTGATACAATAATTCTAATACCTTCTAGATCTGGCATACATGTATTTCGAACTACGCCAAGAGCGTTAACAGAGCCTTTAGCCTCAAATAACTCACCATCAGCATCACTAGATGCACCATTTTACGTCCCTATTGACAACACGAATTCAAATCTTGAAGAGCGTGAGATATAGTTATCCCACAACATTAACCATAGCATTGATATTTTTTTAGCTTCGATTAATCAAATAAGCTCCGAATCACTTGAGATCCGAGAGAGAAACCTGGAACTAGCCGAACGAGAGTTAGATCTGCGACAAAGGAGGTTACAGGTTCGTAGAGAAGAACTAGAATTGATGAAGCTCGAAAAAGAAATTTTATCTACGCCAAAATAAAAGAAAATATGGCGCTATTGAATTGATATCAGAATACTTATGGCTGGGATAGTCTTGTAGTAATCCGTCATGGCCGATTCTCCAAGTAGAGCTTGGACTAGGGCACCCATCCCACATGAAACAAAAGATCGCTGGTTCTAATCCCGCAAAACCCTATCACACGCGTCGCATTGATCGCACAAAAGACTACTCGGTGTAATTCCTCAATGAGTAAATACTCACGATTGAAAGGCAATTTTTCCAGAAAACTTCAAACATATTAACTCGATTACGAGTCAGGCCTCATCCATGAATGCATCCGATGTAAATATTAGTTAACTAATTAATGTTAGAGACACTATCACTGCGTGATAACTAAGTAACTGGATACGTAATGAATGATTAAAAATAAAAGACACAGCAGGAACTATGCACACTTCACAAAGTCATAATCGGAGAATGCTATGTATACACCATATTGTCGTTCTAGGATGAAATATTCACAATAAAATTGTTCAAATCGATCGACTTTTTAGATTTCAGGACTCCTACCTACAAGTTTAACTAATATTTTGGTATATCTCTCTTGTTAGTCGCACACCTCGACTATGTCTCAAATGGAGTATCGAAACTTTACTTCTTATCGTGGAACTAATACTCAATTATACGAGTTTAATAAATCAGAAGAAATGCAAAACAAAAAATTGAGGGCAAATGTGCTAATCTTACTATTTACATTATTTATTTTGGCGTTAGATTTTTCACATTCAAGCTTCAGACTTGCAATAGCACTACCTATACAAACACCTAATAGGTCTAGAGTGGTAGAACTATGCTATAATAGAGTTTTATACTCAGATTCTGCTAATTTAGATATGAAGTGTGGATGCACAGTGGCAACCTTTAGGCCGTCAATTGAGAGCACAAAATGTTTTATTTAATAATATATTTATTTATTCTGTTTAAGGTCCCAGGCATGCTCTACCTGTTTATCTACATTAAAAATTCTGTTGCTAGATCGGCGCTGCTCCGAGTCATCATATACGAACCATCCCCCAATTTGTTAATACTTTTCTGCCGGTCATCTCTTATCTCATAACTAATACCGTAAAAAATACCACAGAAATGGATAACATTTTCCTTAATCACTCCGGCAACTCTTAACGATTGGATACAATTAAACCTACCCCTTCAAATGACATCCCAAAGGGGAGGATCGTATATATCATGACTCGATGCTTTAAACCAGAATCGTGAGACAAGGTCGTTGACTTATTAATCACTTATCTAAAGATAGGAGGATGTCTAACTAGGTGTCCCAACTAATCATCCGCTTGTAGGGCTCTAACCCTCACAAGAATATTAAATATTAAGCTACGAAGGTTATGAATTTAGCTTCACAGTCCCAGGTTGGAATCCGAAAAATGTTTAAAAATACCCTGTATTGATATATAGAAGTTCCATTGCATAATAAGGTTCATCAAAGATGATTTTCTGTATCAGATTTTACGGAATTTTGTATTTCTCCCCGCGGCGATCAATAATTAAAAAAAACTCACGACGAACACTAAGTTTCACTTTCATCAACAATAACGCCCAACATTACAATCCAATTCATCTTTATTATTGGTTTCAAATTAATGGGAGTAAATAAGCATATAATCTATATTTTATAGAATTCTATAGAATATTCCAACGAAAAAAAAAGTAACATGATAAAAATTTGAAAGCCAGTAAATACCATTTCTCATCCTTCTTTTCTCCCTAAAATATTTTTTTTTGGGGGGAGGGGGGGAGGTAAAATAAACTGGGAAATTAAAATTTTTAAAAAAAAAATNATGATAAAAATTTGAAAGCCAGTAAATACCATTTCTCATCCTTCTTTTCTCCCTAAAATATTTTTTTTTGGGGGGAGGGGGGGAGGTAAAATAAACTGGGAAATTAAAATTTTTAAAAAAAAAATAGAAAAATGATCGAAATTTGAGGATCACGTATCTTAATGAAAACCTATAAACTATCCATAAGATTTAAATTTCTAATCAAAAAAAATTTCCTATTTTAAATTTTTTTTTTTTTTTTTTTTCTTCTATAATAGCTAGACACGCTCTTGAGATTAGTCACAAAACCTGTTAGCAAATTAAGGCTAGCGAGATCTTAGATCGTAATTTAGACAGGGGCCATCCTTAGTGGCTTGGCAGTTGGACCCTTGCTACAATGTAAATATAAACAAAATAGACAGTCATTTTAGGAGACACTACGAGATAGAAGATATAATATACACATTTAGGGCCTTCGAGTGCCACAATTGGTAGCATTACCTTATTTAGTCACAGACTAGCTTTACAGCACCAGCTTTACAGCACCAGCTTCACAGCACCAGCTTCACAGCACCAGCTTCACGGCACCAGCTTCACGGCACCAGCTTCACGGCACCAAGAAAATAGACCAGCATAATAAACCCTCAACGTCTAAAGA